>CM021100.1:550343717-550525170 GCA_007115665.2 Sequoiadendron giganteum
AGCTCTGATACCAATAATGATGTAGAGAAAAAGCTTTTGCAAACACTATGGGCTCTCAAGAAGTATGACAATGTGGCCTTAACAACAGTAAACACAAGATTGTTTGATCCTTCAATGATGACAATAACTAATACCCTGCTAACATGCTCTACAAGTCAATTTTTCCGGGTTCAACTCTCAAAAGGGAATCCAAATTCACCTATCCTTTGCACACTCAGGCCTTAAGGTTCTTAGACACTCTCCAAAGACTTCCTAATTGTTCTTGACAGTATTTAAACCCAAAACAAAGCAATTTCAATAAACCCTCAAAGAGGCAGGGTTTCAACAACAACTAGTGATAGCAAGAACACATTGTCATTCAAAACAAAGAATTATCACTCCTAGAAACACGTGCCTACAGGTTTGCAGAAAATTAGTACCATGTCTCATGATTTTTGGACAGTTGGAAATAAAGATATGAATTTATTTTGTTCCCTAGAAACCCTAGGTCTGTCCCTAACCCGTGATCACTGTTTTAATCATAACTTGCTTATTCTAGCATGAAATTAAACCAAATAAAATGCATTAGAATCTTAAGACAGAGCTTTACACTTCCACCCACCTTCAGACCTAGTAGTATGCCGTACAAATCCGTACCAAGCAAGTTTCTTGTTGTTTCATAGTAAAAATTATCACAAAAGTGCAAAATAATAGGGTATTTCCTCAAATCCTGCTCCCCATACTTCTTGGAGCATGTTCTTCATTGATTTTGCATTCAAAAAACTCTCAAGAAACAATTACACACGAGCTTATATCCATTTTCTCCAAAAGCACCTTTACAATGCCATAAAATTTGACAATTTTGCCACTTTGTGCAACTTTTAAACACATGTAAACAAAACAAACATAATATCTTGTTGATTTGCACCCACCAGTTGAAAAGTTGGCGGCCAAATGGTCGGCTTGCCAAGACTTCTCCAAGTGTCTTTTGGAAGGATGTTCATGCCAAACCCACCATCAACAATTGTATTAGTGAGTTTCCTTCCAAGGATCTCCATATTCACCATTGTTGGTTTTTTTGCCTTGTTAATTGTTAGTAACATTGGGTCAATCACTTGGTTGCCCGAAAGTGGAGGTTCAATTATTGGATTTTCATTCTCACAAGATTCTAATTGGGCTGTAGCACGCACCGTCTCATTCTCCCTCGATACAATACCATTTCAAAGTTCAGGAATATGTTGCAATCATAGTAACGGGACTTGGACTCGGTGCCCGAACTCGACACAGACTCGGCAAAATGAAAAAAACCTAGAAATTTAGAGATTTTTAATGATTTAAAACTTGTTTGAAGCACCCTTTATTGAATAAACCTTAAAGAAACAATAACATCATTAAATAGAAGCAAATTTGATCACATACACAAGTATACATCGATCACATAAGTATAAAGTACACAAATTATAGCTGAGTTGCTGAAGGAAATAACACACTTAGATATATAAAATTATAGTCAAATGTATACAAAACTCATGGAATATGAAATCCATGACATCAAATGTTCCAAAAAAATATGAAATATCAAAACAATAACTACAAGTCTATGGCTCAAAGGAGTCTGCATCCTTCCTACGAAGGTATCTTAGATGGGTCCTAGATGATGTAGCAACTGCAGCCATAGTCTCTGCTTGTGACTCCATGCCACCCTCACCAACATTAGTACTAGATGTGTTTGCTCGTGCTTTAGCCTCCTCCTCTGCCATGGCTATAGCCTCAACCTTTCTATCTGCCTGATCAACCCAATCAAGGTCCTTGTCACTAACACAAGTATACATCGATCATATAAGTATAAACACAAATTGTAGCTGAGTTGCTCAAGGAAATGACACACTTAGATACATAGTCAAAGACTCAAATTTATACAAAACTCATGGAATATGAAATCCATGATATCAAATGTTCCAAACAAATATGACATATCAAAATATTCAAAACAATAACTAGAAGTCTATGGCTCAAAGGAGCCTGCATCCTTCTTACGAATGTGTCTAAGATAGGTCTTGGATGATGCAGTAGCCATAATCTCAAGTATTAGGGAAATTGCCCTAATGGGGTTGAGGGGAAGTGCCCTTTGTGGGGGTCTAGGTGCAGTGCCTCTAGTGGGGTCGAGGGGCAACGTCCCTCGTGGGGGTCTGGGGGCAGCGCCCCCAGTGGGGTCAAGGGGCAACGCCCATTGTGGGGGTTTGGGGGTAGCGCCCCCAGTGGGGTTAAGGGGCAGCACCTCTTGCGGGGGTTTGGGGGCAGCGTCCCTTGTAGGGTTGAGGGGCAGTGCCCCTTGCGAGGTCCTGAGGCAGAGCCCCTTGCGAGGTCTCGAGGCAGCGCCTTGGGCGCGCTCCCTGTCGCGATACAGGGTGGGGTCCAGGGGCAGAGCCACCGCCACCAAGCCCAAATTAAGACCTCCAAAACCATACAAACCTTCATAGCGTACATCATTTTGCATTCACAATAAGTAAAAAAAAAAATTTTAACTTTAAATTTCATGTAAGTTTTTGCACTTTTCAAACCTTGCTTGTTGCCGAGTCCTGCTGATGGGACTCGCCTGGACCAAACTCGGCGAGTTTGGCAAGTCCAGGCAGGACTCGGCCGAGCCCCCAGGACTCGGCCAAGGTGACTCGACTCGGGACTCACCGAGTCCTGGCGAGTCTGGTACAGTACTTTCATTGGTACAGTAGCTTGAAGCACTTGTCATGCAATATTTTTCTCGGATTGTAATTGGTTTGTTATTGTACTTGCATTTGCATTTGAGTGGCATAATTTGTTGTTCATAGCATTCTCCACTTCAACCCTTGCTTCATGAAGCCTTTCTTTTTATGTACATGGGTTTGGGTACACAAGCTTCTTTGCTTGGGCACGAGTAATGGCCAATACTTTTTTATGCCTTGATTATCATGTTGATAGTAACCTTTTGCTTTCGACATTCAGTGTCTTCATGGTTTGTAGGTCCATACCATTTGCACAATAACTGCAATTTGTCTTGCTTGTTTTGGCAGTCTCTCGCTACATTGTCGGCATTGTATGGTAGGGCGTCCTTTGGGGCCATATTGTATTTGGCTTCGTCCTCCTCTTTGATTTTGATAATTGCTCGGAGATACATTTTGTGGCTTCGATGGAGTGAACTCTCCCAGTGTATATAGTACTTGTGTACTGGTCTTCAAGCCGTATGTGCATTGCTTGATGGAATGTCCCATCACTTGGTAGATGTCATAGAACAATTTTTTCGAGCAGTTTGCTTTGGTGTGACTCTCAACCTTACACTCGGTGCACTATAATTCCTTGTTTTCCTTTGTACATTCTTTCTCAGCTTTGAGCTCCATGATTCTCATCATGTCTTTTCAGAAAGCTTGAACCATTTTCGATTCACTATTGCTGATGTTTATGGTGCTCTCATTGTCATTCGTTCTCCTCTTCCCTTGAGAAGATGTCTTATCTTTACTTTCTATATCCATCGCCCAATTGTAGGCATTGACGTATGATGATGGAGGTTTCATTTTCTTCCTCAACGAAGGAATCAATCCCTCGATGAACCATCTTTTCTTCAGTCCATGGGTTGGTTGGTTTTCTAATTTCACCAATAATTCCTTGAGCCTACGATTATAGGCTTGCACATTCTCGTGCTTTCCTTGTTTGGTATTGTAGATCTCTGCAACAATTTTATTGTCATCTCTTAGGAGTTTGAATTCATCTTGGAATGCTCTTTTCAATGCATCCCTTGTATTCTTATGAGCTGCTTCCAGTTTTGTGTACTAGTCTATGGCTATTCCTTTGAGAGTTGCTGGAAATGCTCTTAGCCAATACACTCTATCATCTTGACCATTTGCTACCCAAATTGTCTCACATGTCTTACAATGCCTTGCAGGGTCCTCTTATCTGTTTCCAATGAACTTTGGAAGTTTCTGTCACTCTACATTTAGACTTGCTAGGCAAGACACCATCTTGCCTCCTTGTTGCACCCTCTATGACGGTAACCTATTTGGAGAGTTTTGATTCGTACGTTCTAGTGCTTGCTTTACACTCTCAGACATATCACAATCCTTCACTCATCACTCTCCAACGTTCGTCACCCTGAGGTTGCCTTTGGGGTCCTTTTGATGCTCTCTTTGTCCTGGCGTTATCGGTTCCGATTTTCCAAAGTTTGATTCTTCTGTCAATGTCAAGCTTTCAATCTGGCATATGGTCTCTGTCCGACCATCGGCAGATTCTTTCTAGCCTTCCCCTTCGACCAATTTTATTGGTATGAACGGTTTTTCGACGGTCGGGTTGGTGGGTTCTTCCTTGCCTTCCTTTCGCTTGATGGTGAACCTTCTTTGTTGCCCGATGATGACCCTTCTTTGTTTGATGATGATGCTCTATACGGTTTTCTGGTAGATTGGTGGTTTCTCCTTCACTTTCCCCTTCGTTCGAAGTTGATGGTACAAACAACTCTTTGGCTTGGTATGACTCTCTTTGTGTGTTCTCTTGTCGTAAAAGTCTTCTTTTTCTCTTGACTGTGGCTTTTTCTTACGCTTCAGCTTGTGCTCTTGGGTGGACTCGAGCTTTCACTCAAAAACCCCTCGCCTTCTTCAGCTTCACCCCTTAGCTGTCTTCATTGTTCTCTTTGTTCGATGATCCTTACAGATCACCTGATCTCTTTGATCTTGACCACATTGTGGTTTCTTCCCGCCTTTATTGGGGTTTAAGGGCATGAATCTCTCAAATCTGACCTGATTTCTTGAAGGAAATGGTGCCAAAGGTTTACTACTCTATCTGATAAATTAAATACATGAATTAATAATAGAGATGACAATGCATACTAGATACATGCATAAAATATATCTTTATTTGCACATGAAATTATTACAGAAGAAGACCAGAGATGGTCAGCCAAGGATCAAAGCCGATCCGACTAGATCATCATACTCCCTTGATGATACACAATGTATTTAAAGGATCCAATGTTTGCCAAGAAGAATACAACTGTCAACCAACTGATGCTTATAAGTTATAACTACCCAAAGCCGACAACCAAGTAATACATAGTTGGATAACCGATTTTATCAAAACATAATAATAGACATTGTACACCGACTACATCATCCTCCCCAAAAGAAAACATGTGCTGCTTATTTTGGATGATGTAGATGCTGTTGTACAATTGGATGCTTTGGCTGGGGATTGTCTGGCCACTGGCAGCAGGGTTATAATAACTTCTAGAGGCAAATACATTCTCAACATTGCTCAGGGCTTAGGGAGGTGAGGAAAAATGCCAACTGTTGGTGAAGGTGAATGTACCATATTAATTGCGTACCTATTGGATCTTGGAGACAGGGTTAACCTAACTCCTGGAATCCATATTCTTTTGAGTATGAGTTTTAGGTATGCCCAAGTGTAATGAATTACTAGAGTAGAAATATGGTATTATGAATTATAAGCTAGTTTACTTCTGGATACCCCTCAGTTCCCACCAGCCCCCCTACTGTTTCCAAAATTTTGGATTTTTTTTGCTGTCCTTGGAAACCCATCCCCGTATCCCCACATTCCCCTGTCCTAGAAACTCTGAGAAACACAAATAAAACGAATTTATCCACATATAAAATCTGAAGCTGGCGAGGAGTCTAATTTTTTTCCGATGACTTTAATTTCCGAGGAGTCTAATGTAACCTCCACTCATATAATTATTTGATTTTAAAACTTTATCATAGATTGACATGCTAACAAACCATAGCTTGAATATTATTTATTTATTTATTATTTCTGTTTGTTTTTCTTTATTTTTGGTTTGGATAATTTTTTCATATCGAAGGTTGTGAATGAGATAAAATATAATATCACAATCAGAAGCTCAGCCCTACAGAGCGCTTGGCCAGGGAAAAAACATGCCCTGTGAGTTCACCACCCCCTCCTCCTGCAAAAAGAAAGAATGTCAAACCCCTGGCCATAAAACAGAAGAATAGTTATTTGTGAATTATTTAATTGTTGAATGGTAGGTGACATTTTTGCTCCACTGAGGAGGCCTGTCTAACAGTTTTTCAAACATAATTGTTTAATTTTGGGACTTTATTTCAGATTGGTAAGTCAATTTTTTTCAAATCTTTATCATCAACCAGTATTCATGGTATATTAATTTTTTGTGGATTAATTAAGACTGGAACATAAGAACTCTCATAAAATGCTAGGCTTCTTTATTGACCCAGAAAATTCTTAAATGTAAATTATTCTTAACACTAACTAATTTTTCTCAGAAGTTTATTCATAATATAATAATATATACAAAGGGATGTTCTATTTGCCAAATTTTGTCTTTCATATTACATCGTGAGTTTTATTTTCCAGCTTTTCTTGCAACCCTTTGCAGAAAAGTAGAGTGAGGATAATAAGTAGCATTTTTGCAACTTTCGTTGATCTACATGAATGTCCTGGCACCAATAGTGAAATAAAAAACTATGTGAGGGAAAAATTTAGGACTGCCATGTGGTCAAATCAGATTTGGCGAAAAAAAACATACTACATCAAAGAGTTTAACCCAGCAAAGGATCATGGTGAAAAAACCTATTTAGGTGCAGCTATTAAAGGGAAGGCGAGGTTGTTAGTTGCGCAATTGAGGATGGGATCGCACCATCTTAGATGCGAGACTGGTAGGTGGAAGATACCTAAACAGACTTGGGAAGAAAGAACGTGCATATTCTGTAATAAGGGGGTGGTGGAGACGGAATGGCACTTCGTCATGGAATGCACAGCTTATGAAGATATCCACAATCAGTACACAAATAGTTTGGGGGTGGACAATATGCAGCAGTTATTTGAGGAGGATAAGATCAATCAGACGGCCAGCCTTCTAGTCAAAATCAATAGCAGGAGGTCCGACTTGGAAAAGAGCTTGAAGACAAATTAAGTTGTTTGTCTCGGTCCCATAGACTGTTTAGTCTCGTGGACGTCATTAAAATCTTTCATTCATTCATTCATACACTGGTCATGTTAAAAAGTTAGCCATTGCAGATTTGAAGCTTGGCTAATAAAGACAGTGTTGAATGATGTGTTTAAGTCTAAGACAGTAGACAGAGTGCCGTTAGAAGTTGCTAAAAATCTAATGAGAATCGGCAGCACTAAAAATGCTCTCATTCAATAATTAAATTTCATTTCAGTGGAAGAGGTGCTTAAACGGAGAATATGGGGTATTGGTGGTATTGGCAAGACCACAGTTGCCACGGTCATGTACAATCAGGTTTATGGTGATTTTGACTCTTCTTCCTTTGTATTCAATGTCCACGCCACTGCTGCAGATGTGACAGGTCTTACAAAATTTACTGAAACAAATTTGTAAAGATTTAATTAAAAATTTAAATATGATGAAAAATTGCACAGTGTTGATCAGGGCGTATCTTTTTTCAGAGATTGTTCGAAAGAAAAACATGTGTTGCTTATTTTGGATGATGTGGATGCTATTGTACAAGTGATCCTTTGGTTGGGGATTGTCTGGACTCTGGCAGCAGAGTTATAATAATTTCTAGAGACAAACATGTTCTGAACGTTGCTCAGGTCTCGGGTAAAAGAAATTGCCACCTGTAGGTGAAGGTAAATGTACCTTACTGATTGTGTACCTATTGGATCTTGGAGGCAGGGTTAGCCTAGCTCCTGGTGTCCATATTCTTTTGAGTACGAGTTATAGTTATACTCAAGGGTAATGGATTGCTGGAGTAGAAAGATGGTATTGTCAGTTATAAGCTAGCTTATTTCCGGATAATTTATATGAACTTTTGTGAGATTCTAACCCCAGCTCCAACTTGTGATTACTGATTTCTTAGTGGGAGATATACACTTCCTTTCTAAGGTGTATTTGGCTTGAGTAACCCTTGTAAAAGTACCATTGATAGATCCTGGGAATTGTTTGGATACTTGTGGTCATCGATGTGATAAATGAAAAAAAAGTGTTGAAAATTTGTGGAAATTGAACATTACTTGGACTTTAGATTTTGTAGAAACTTAAATAACCTTCCTGATACATTGGCAACCTGTGACAGCTGCAGCACTGGATTTTGAGATGGTTTAGAAACTTAAATAACCCTCCCTAATACCATTGGCAACATGTCACAGCTGCAGCATTTGCACTTGGAGAGGTGTTAAACTTAAATGACCTTCTTGATAGTGTTGATGTTGTAGCTTCAGGCTACATACTTCCACCCTGCTTGTTGAACAATAAATTTTCTATAGCCTAATGGCTATTTATTTATTGCATATATTAAAGTGAAGAAGCGCTTCACTTGAGTCAATATTTAATTATTATTTGAGGCCGACTTCCTAATTGTGGCCGACTTATTTAATTATCTTTATTTATGAAGGAGGCCGACCTACATGAAGTGATACATTGTTTTGTATAAATACAAGGTGATGATCTCTCATTTGATCATCAAGTTCATTTAATCATATTCACATTCCTAGAAGAAGTTCGCACTTGTGCAGCAAATCATCATCTTGAGCAGCAGATCATTATATTGTTACAGCAGATTGATTTCAAGGAGAAACATATTCATGTTGTATCTTTGCATCTAGGAGAGGTTCTATTATTCATTGTATCAAATTCGCCCTTGTGTTGGACCTGAGTTGTAAGCAGATTTCTGCTCTTATTCCTTGAATATATAAGCGATATATTTGCTGGGTTTTTCCCCTCGAGCTGGAGGGTTTTCCCAGGGTATCTTGTGGTGTTCATTGTCTTATGTGTTGCATTTTCTGATTGCCTTTAATTTCTGATCATAAAACTAACAGATAGCACTGGCAACCTATTACAGCTACAGCACTTGATAACATTGGCAACCTGTCACAGCTGTGACCCTTGGACTTGGAATGGTGTGACAGTTTAAATAACCTCCCTGATACCATTGGCAATCTGTCACAGCTACAGCACTTGAACTTGGGCTGGTGTAGAAACTTAAATAAATTTCTCGCTACTATTGGCAATTGCCACAGCTGCAGCACTTGAACTTGGGCTGGTAAAATTGACAATCTGTCACAGCTGCAGCACTTGAATGTGAGAGTGTAAAATTTGAAGTAACCTATGTGGTGCCATATCCGGTTTAGGGTTTATGAAAAGCATTGAAAACTTGCCCTTCCTCCCCCCACAAAAAAAATGTATATATATATATATTTGATATATACATACATATATCTGTATTTTTGGATCTATATATATATATTTTGATATATACATTGGATCTATTCATAGACATATATGTATGTATATGTACATAAGTCCTAAATCAAATACCACATCAAATGGTGTGGCACCATATTCAAATGTATAAGATATGGCCCAACTATAGGCCAATGGTTCTATGAGGTTATTTAAAAATTTACACGTTTTCATATTCCAGAGCTGCAGCTTTTGACAGATTGCCAATGATACCAAGGAGGTTATTCAAGCCACATGTAACTGCATATGCATACATGCATACATACATATATATACACACATGTATGTGTAATATATATGTATGTGTGTATATGTATATATACCTCTACACGTATATACATACATTATGTATGCCTTAAATAACTTTCTTGGTACCATTGGCAACCTGTCACAGTTGCAGCACTTGGAATTGGAAGGGAATAACCTCCCTAATACCACTGGCACTGGCAACTTGTCACAGCTATAACACTTAGACTTGGATTGGTGTGATGGCTTAACCTCCATGATACCATTGACAGTTTGTCACAGATGTGGAACTTGAACTTGAGATGGTGTAGACATTTAAATAATCTTCTGCAATACCATTCGCAATTGTCACAGCTGCAGCACTTGAACATGGAAGAGTGTATAAGCTTAAATAACCTTCCTAGTACCATTGGCAACCTATCACAGCTGTAACACTTAGACTTGGATTGGTGTGATGGCTTAACCTCCATGATACCATTGACAGTTTGTCACAGATGTGGAACTTGAACTTGAGATGGTGTAGACATTTAAATAATCTTCTGCAATACCATTCGCAATTGTCACAGCTGCAGCACTTGAACATGGAAGAGTGTATAAGCTTAAATAACCTTCCTAGTACCATTGGCAACCTATCACAGCTATAGCGCTTGAATATTTGGCTCAGGGTTTATTAAAAACATGCAGATTCAAAAGAAAATTTGTACACACATACTCACATACATACATATACACCTATACAGGTGTGTATACACGCACATGCACAATTTGGATACAATACCAAATGGTGTGGTGCCATATCTAAATATATCTGATATAACCCAAATATAGGCCAATGCTATTAGAGGAGTTATTTAAGATTTTAAACATTCATAGTGTGGTGCCATATCCAAATATATCTGATATAACCCAAATATAGGCCAATGTTATTAGGGAAGTTATTTAAGATTTTAAACATTCACATTCAAATCACACTATCCAAATATATCTGATATAACCCAAATATAGGCCAATGCTATTAGGGAAGTTATTTAAGATTTTAAACATTCATATTCAGTGCTGCAATTGTGACAGGTTACCAAGCCATAGGAAGGTTATATATGTATGCATATATAGATACATATACATATATATACATGTATACATGTATATGTCATACATACATACATATACATATACATGGAAGAGTGTAAGCTTAAATGACCTTCCTGGTACCATTGGCAACCTGTCATAGTGGCAACACTCATGAGAGTGTAAAACGTAAATAGCCTCCGTGATATGATTGGCCTATAGCTGGTCATATCTGATATACTTAGATATGTTGTACTGTATCCAGTTTAGGGTTTAAGAAAAACATTCGAAACTTGCAAATTTAAAATAACTAAAAATTAACACATATATACACACATACACACTCACATACATATACATGAATGTGTTTATTATACATACATATGTATGTATGTGAATGAATTTGTAACGCCCCATCACGCAACCCTAGAGGATGATGCAAACAACTACTTAAATAGACTAATTTTTTTTTTTGTTTAAGTACAATTATTAAACAAGTATGCTTCCCAATGCAAACATCCCCTAAGGTTACGAGACTGAATCTACTTAACAACCCACAACAACAACATAAATGAAATCATAACAATCATCTACTCAAGATAATAAGTACGCATACATTCCATACAAGATAAATTACATCCAAACATAATAGATAACTTTCAAAAACACTTAACCATAATTAAATATTACAATTACAACTCTCATTCCCCGAATGAGGCAAGTCCAATAAACAAGGTTATAATTACAACTTCCACCTCGATAACATAGAGGGGTAAAATAATACAAGAGTAATTGAAATGAAATAAGCCAAGATCTGATACTGAAACCAACGAGCTCTCCAATTGGAAGCCTCGTCCACAAGAACATGAAGATAGCCCAACGGATTTAGGTGCACGCCACCCAACCAAGTGGAACCCAAAGGCCCACCCCTCGTGCTAGGAGATAGTAACCAGGAATCCTAGTCAAGACCATCTACCTCTAGACACAGGCTATCAATACTGAACTAAACTGAAACAACCAATTACATGAACTTCACAAATACATCATAAGATCTACACATGAACAACTCAAACATAACTCAGACACCATGCAAGTACAACACGAGCACTTCACAAGTACCACCCAAGTACCACATACGTACAATATAAATACAACTCAAGTGCAACTCAAATACCATGCAATTACAACACCAGAGTAACATAAGTACACTTAAAATACCATGCAAGTACAACACCAGTATAACATAAGTACAACTCGACATGGACACATTGCTTCCAGAAATAAAGCAGAACAAGGATGTTAGGAGGACCATACACATAATAATCGAATGCCAACTATGGTCACACAAGGTATGCTAAGGAAACCATACCCACAAAATCGAATGCCAACTATGGTCACACAAGGTATGTTAAGGAAACCATACCCACAAAATCGAATGCCAACTATGGTCACATCAGGTATGTCAAGGAAACCATACCCACAATAAACAAGAACCAACTATGGTCACATCAGGTATGTCAAGGAAACCATACCCACAATAAACAAGAACCAACTATTGTCCTAGACAGAGTGTCATCACACAGCTCGTCATGGGTTATCCTGGAGATTCTTCCTAGGCTCCGGCCCCCACAAGAAAAGGTTATCTTGGTGACCTTTACCGAATCCCGACCCCCATACTCACTCATGCGGAGCCAAATACCTTTCGTACAGACAAGATAGATGACCTTGCCATTTCAGGCCTTCCCATCTCATCCCAAGTCTAAACGAGCACTAGGGTCCATGAGTGAGGCATTAACATCTTTTTAGTGTGCAGTACTACCCAAACTTCTAAGTATTGTTTTAGTTATCACTTGATTAAATTACTTACAATGAGTCATCCTGGCACCACTTTGTGTGCTGGCCCCTGTTGCAAGCCACTCTTCTACTGGACAACACACACACACCATCCAAACATCTATGGAACCAAGGTGCGACAAACAAGACATCACGACCTCTCCTTTCTCAAGAAGCGACACAAACTGAAACGCACTCCAACACTGGAGGCAACAAACCACAAAACAAGGCCGCTCCCGACCGCTCCTGACAAGGAGACATACATTACAAAAATTCACTCATTTCTCAGGAGCAACAAAGATGAAACCATCTCCAAACACTGGAGGTAACAACAATAACAAAGAACGCTCCTCACAGCTCCTGACAAGGAGGTACACATTACAAAGTCACTCTTTACAAGGAGACATGGATCCCATAATCCGCTCCTAAACCAAGGAGGTACAAACATTCCCGTTCGTGGAAACCGGGTACTAACATAGACGCAATCCTTATCCACTATCCAAGAGAATTCACAAACAGTCGACATCACAAGACGACAACCCCCCAACCTCTAGGGTCTTCTGGAAGACTTACAGATTAACACTTAACCCCTTTCCCAAAACATGAACTCAGAGAGATAATCACGAAGGCAAGTTGCGAGGAATTAAACTAATTCGGATATATTAAATCCATTCCTTGAATTAACATTCAGTAATTTATTGCATCTATATAAACAGATTTAAAATACTCTTTTTTTTTTTTAAACAAGAGAGAGAAACTAAGACTCAAAATTTGATTCTCTAATCGTTTCAATACTTATAAAATAAACATTTATTTCATCCATTCCGGAAATAGCATTTTAAAATATATCAATGTTTCTTCTACTAGGTATAATCATTTTCAAAACAATTTAATGTCATATAATCTTCACATTATTTAAATTAACTAAATTATTCCATCAAACATCTATTACTTAAAATAATATCAATGACTTGATCCCCAATACAATATTTATGTTCCTCCATTAAATTACAATCATACCATTAATAAATTTGATCTAACCCCGTCTCTTCTAGGCAAAAGATAAACCTTAGACAAATATCTAATCTTTAATTGCATGAAAATACTGATGAGATTAAGCAATTACTTCATCAATTCATAAGATATCGTTTAAACTAATTATTCCTTTTTGCAAGATATAACCTTTAAAATCCATTAATTTTGCTATTTAATCGCATTTCTATAAATACAATATTTGCCTAGCAAATAATATTATTTTAAAAATAAATCACTAACCCGACTATTACATAATGATTTAAAATTCTCTCAATTATATTTAAATCATGCATTAATTAAATCAATCACTTAATACCTACACATATATATTTTAACAAAAATGCATATGTAAACACAAAATTTAATCTCCTTTATAAAAACATACACAAAAAAATACTATATATCATTATTTAATATTATATAATATAATATAAAATATTTTTAATAAATATTTTAATATCATAAAATATATTATTAAAATAATTAATATATGTATAAATATTTTTCTTGCAAACTGATCGACCTCGGGCCACGCGACACCCATTAGGGTTAGACCGCGTGCATAAAGCATGGAGGGGAGTCAAGGGCCAGCCGCGGCTTCACCCAGGCGGTGGCGGCAAGTTGATTTACGTGCAGGGCGCATGGGAGGCGGGGAAGTGGCGGCGGCAGTGAGCACCGCCGACCCACCAGTGTGTGGGCGGCGTGCTTAGGCGCCGTGGGAGGATGGGAGAGGCTCTCCTCCGGGCCTCCTCAGATGGATAAGCCCCTTCCCAAACCCTGGTAAAAAAATGTTTTATTTTATATTTTTTAACTCATGATTTCATAAAAATCCTAAAAAGAAATTTTATTTAGAGTAGGTATTTTTTTTTAATTTTATTTTCTTTTGACAGCATAACCCAATTACCCAAATTGCAATATTCTCCAATAGAATTAGCAAAATTATTTGAAGGATTAATGCATAAAAGATCAATTTTAAAACAAGAACACCATTTTTTGTGAAGAAATTTGTTTCCAAACAAAGGTTTCCTAAATTTTGAGGTAAGATCTAACATGGGTTTTCAACAAAATTCCTCTTTTAAATTTTCCAAACATGAATTGCAAACAACATTTCAAAAAATATAAATTTTAGAAAAATGCATCAAAAGAACCTGGTTTCCAGAAATTTGAACTGATCCAAAAAGGGTGCCATGCTTCCTCTTCAAAACTCAGTTCCTCCAAGCCAATCCAAAAGCCCTAAAATCAGAAATTTCTTCCCTTCTTCATTTTCTCAAATTTTCATTCTCCTCCAAAATTATCCAAAAAAATCCATAATCCCCAAAAATGAAAAAAAAATATCTATTTAACCCCCAAAGTCAAACTTTTGAAAATATCTCTAAATATCTCAATTTCAATTTTTGCATTTTCTAATTTTTTCAAAAAAAGAAATTTAAACATTTTTCAAAATTTCCAACCTAATTCTAATTCCAGAATATCTATATTTCCAAAATGCATAATTTAACTTATTTCGACATAATAATTTAATTTAACACAATCTAATTTAATTAATTAATAAAATAATCTTAATCCAAGATTAAATCAGTTTATTAATTAAATTAAATTAATTAATAAATCAAGCAACATCTCTAATGTTATATCCCGATTAATATAATCAATAACTTAAATACCAAACACCATTTAATTGCCTCTTTGTAACTTGAATTTAAATAACGAAGAGAGAGAACAATAATCAAAGCAACACAACTCGACAACACTTGACGACAAACCAGGACTAGGGTGACGACCTGACACGGAAACCTAGTTACTATCTCCCAATCGAATACCGTTGGGTATTGAACACGTTCTCACCTGTGAAACCAGGTGGAGTCGATGTCCTGTACCTGTCAACTTGCAAGTCAAGTAACAACAACATATAGTATAAACAGCATAAAATACACACCGTAAAGAGGTAATCCCGAAATCGCATGGTGCTCGCGAGCGAGTGATGCGATCCGTCCCCTTCACCAATACAATATTACCAACTAACAAATCTAACATCATTAATATGATCAAAACATAAACATCATTAATTCAATTATCCACTATGCTAATCCAAAGTATGCCATAATAATAACATCAGAAAAATACCCCATCACACCAAAATATAACATTTGCATAACTTTACAGATAACGCTCAAATAGCCACTCAGTTCTAAGGCAAAACACTTTAACAGCAAAAAAAAGGTATAACCAAACAGAACACTGTTTGGTCAAATGAGCAAAACGGAGGGGTCTTACAGAATTCATGTATGTATGTGTGTACATATGTCTATATATGTATGCATGTTTATGTATATGTATGTATGCATATATACATGCATATATATATCATACACACCTAAGGTCCCTGGGGACCATTTTTTTGACATGTCCTATACCAAGGAGGTTTCAAGGATACATATACATTGAAAGAGTGTAAAAGCTTGAATAGCCTTCCTAGTACCATTGGCAACTTGTCACAGTTGTAGCACTTATGAGAGTTTTTAAAATGAAAAATCTTAAATAGCCTCCGTGATACGATTGGCCTATATTTGGGCCATATCCAGGATATAGTTGGATGCGTTGTATCCAGTTTAGGGTTCAAGAAAACCATTCAAAACTTTCAAATTAAAAAAAATTAAAAAATTACACACATATATACACATACATGTATGTGTTTCTGTGTTAAACTAGATATAATGCCAAATGGGGTGGTGATACATCATACATATCTAATACGGCCCAAATATAAGCCAACAATATTGGGGAGGTTATTTAAGATTTTAGACACTCGTTTTCAAGTGTTGCAGCTGTCACAGGTTGCCAATGATCACAGGAAGGTTATTAATGTGAATATGTATGGATAGAAATATGCATGCATATATACATACATATACATACATATACATGTATACATATATAAATATACATAATGTGTATTTCTATCATACATATATATATTATATATACATATACATTAGATATAATACATATATATACACATATACTATGTATGATATATGATGTATACATACATATATAATATACATGAATACATATATATTATGTGTGTATGTATGCATATGTGTGTATGAATGCATATGTATAAATATACATACATATCTATGCATGTGTATATATGTATCATATTATGTATATATTTATGATATACATATATATAATATAGGTATGCATATATGTTATATAATGTTTACATAGTGGCATAAGTAACCTTCTTGATACCATTGGCAACTTGTCACATGTGTAACACTTGAATATAAGGCTGTGTAAAATAATCTCCTCAATACCATTGGTGTATATTTGGGCCATATTTGATACATTTGGATATGACACCACACCATTTGGCACCATATTGTTATAGGGTTTATAAAAAAATTCAAAACTTGAAAAAATTATTGTACACAAACATACATATATATACATATAACATACACATATACATTTAATATACATATATACATTTAATATACATATACATATATACATATGATGTATGCATGTATATGTATGTATGAATGTATATATGCATATACATATATGTATGTGTAAATACGCACATTATATAAATACACATACATATATGTACATGTATAGCAGTGTTCCACGGGGAGGTGTCCCCCCCAAAAAATCTCGCATTTCCTAGAAGGGGACATCTCGGAGACTTGGGGACTTGGGGGGATGTCCCCCCACTAGCCCACCACCAGCGCCACCATCCTACCACCAGTGTTGTTGTCTCCAAGACGCTGCTAGGACTTTGAGGATGCTGGGGTGTCCTCAAGACGCATAGGGGATTCCTAGTTGTCTCCAAGATGTATAATTCTTATACATCTTTTTTATAACTATTTTTCCAAGTACTATATGTATTTCAGCACCTTGCCGCCCTCTCGCCGTTGTCTCCCCGCCGCCTGCCCGCCCCCACAAAACTTAGACCCCTCGTCCCCACGTCCACAAAACGCATCCCCTGCCGTCCCTGAAACTCCATGGAACACTAATGTATATACAATACATATGTATATATGTATGTATGATATATCATATATATGTATATATGATACATCATACATATATATATATATATATATATATTGTATATGCATATTATATATGTACGATGTATCATATATACAAATATATGTATATATATTATACATATTATACATGTATACATATATACACATATGTATGTATGAATGTATATATGCATATACGTATATGTATGTGTAAATACATACACATTATATAAATACACATACACATATATAGATGTACATGTATATACAATACATATACATCATACATATATAATATGTATTGTATATGCATGTACATCTATATATGTGTGTGTATACATATATAATATGTATTGTATATGCATGTACATCTATATATGTGTGTGTATTTATAATGTGTATGTGTAATATATACATGTACATCTATATATGTGTATGTGTATTTATATAATGTGTATGTATTTACACATACATATACGTATATGCATATATACATTCATACATACATATACCTGCATATATACATATGTGTGTATATGTATGTACATATATATATATATGTATATTAATGTGTTTATACATGTACATATATGTAAATATATATATGTATACATTATATCTATATAATATATGTATATGTATATATTTACGCCAAAGGCATTCCCTCTATGAACGAGGCAACTTGTAAAAGTGTATTGACGGCTATCTTGCTTCTATATCACTGCAAGACGATTAAACGAATCTTAGCTGTTAAATTATTTTTCGCTATTTTTTTGGCTGTTTTTTGCCATTTTTTTGCTGCTTTCCCCGTTGCTATTGGTTTCTGCTCCTCCAAACTCTTCCTCATTGGTATTGACCTTTCACTTCTCTAATTTGGTGAGCTGCAGCTTGAAAATAAGGTTTCAACGAGGGTTTTATGTTTATTAAAATGAAAATTTCTTCTCCAATTTGGCGAGCTGCAGCTTGAAAATAAGGTTTCGATGAGGGTTTTAGAGTATATTAAAATGAAAATTTCGGCCAAGATCCTAATAATGAGCATATTTAGGTTTTAACATTACGACATCCTTTATCCTACGTAGTTAAGTATATATTAGCATAATTAATATAATGTATATTTTATATAATAAAACATAAATTATAAATTATAAATAATATATACATATATGTATATATATATATACATATATAATATATATTGTATATACATGTACATCTATATATATATTATATGTATGTGTATTTATATAATGTGTATGTATTTACACATACATATATGCATATGCATATATACATTCATACATACATATGTGTATGTATATATGTATATATATTATATATACATATTTATGATACATGTATGATGTATCATATATATATATGTATGTATGATGTAATATATATATATATATATATATAAACATAATGTATGTATACATACATATACATATACATAAATGGATGGATGGATATGTATATACAATACATATTATATATGTATATATGTATATATCATACATCATACATCATACATATGCATATATATACATCATACATATATATATAAGTATATATGATACATCATATATATACATATATACATGTATTGTATATACATCATACATATATATATGTATATGTTCATATGGATGTATATGTTTATATATATATATATTAACATAATGTATGTATACATACATATACATATACATATACATAAATGGACATGTATATACAGTACATATGTATTTATGTGTATATATGATACATCATACATATATACATATGCATATATGATGTATCATGCATGTATGATGTATATATGCACATATATGATACATCATATATGCATATGTATATATGTATGATGTATATATATGCATACATATATACATATGCATATATGATGTATCATGCATGTATGATGTACATATGCACATTTATGATACATCATATATGCATATGTATATATGTATGATGTATATATATGCAGATGTATGATACATCATACATACATTTATGCATATATAATATGTATTGTATATACATGTCCATTTATGTAGATGTATATGTATATGTATGTATACATACATTATGTTCATTTATACATATATACATATGTATGTACATATATACATATGTATGTACATATATATGATACATATATGTATATATGTATGTATGATGTATCATAAATGGACATGTATTTACAATACATATTATATATGTATCATACATACATATATACATATATAATATGTATTGTAGATACATGTCCATTTATGTAGATGTAAATGTATACATACATAATGTCCATTTATACATTTATATATGTATGATGTATCATATATACATATATGTATACACATATTATATATGTATGATGTATAATATATACATATATATGATACATCATATATACATTTATACATATATAATATGTATTGTATATACATGTCCATTTATGTAGATGTATATGTATATGTATGTATACATACATTATGTTCATCTATATATAATATGTATGTGTATATACATGCACATATATGTAGATATATATATGTATACATACTTTATATCTATATAATATATATGTATATGTATACATTTACGTCGAAAGCGTTACCTCTATGAACGAGGTGACTTGTAAAAGCGTATCGACGGCTATCTTACGTCCGTATCAATGCAAGACGATTAAGTGAATCTTAGCAGTTCATCATTTTTCGCCATTTTTTGCTGCTTGCCCCCTCGCTATTGGTTTTTGCTCCTCAAAACTCTCCTTGCTGGTATTGACCTTTCACTTCTCCAATTTGGCGAGCTGCAACTTGAAAATAAGGTTTCGACGAGGGTTTTAGAGTATGTTTATAAAAATAAAAATTTCGGCCAAGATCCTAATAATGAGCATATTTAGGTTTTAACATACTCTCTCTCTCACTAGTAATATTTATATTTATATGTATGTAAATATGTATGATATATCATACATATACAGATATAATGTATGTATACATACATATACTTACACATCTACATATATGTACATGTATATACACAAATATTATATGTATATATATACTTATAGATGAACATATATACATATATATGATACATCATACATACATGTATGCATATATAATATGTATGTGTATATTCATGTACATGTACATATATGTATGTGTATTTATATAATGTGTTTGTATTTACAAATACATATATGTATATGCATATACATATTCATACATATATACATATATATAGATACACACACATGTACAATTTTTTTTCGAAGTTCTGAATCTTTTTCATCAACTCTATAACAATATGGTGCCAAATGGTGTAGAGTTGTTATACCTCGCCTTTGAAATTACAATTTACTTTTCACATTATGTTAAATGCAATGATGATTTATGTGATTATGAAACTTTGAAGGATAAATGCTTTGACGAATTTTATGCAATATAATGGTTTCGTGCAATTAATTGAAATATTGATGAATGTGCAATGTAAATGTTACGGCTAACTACTTTGTTTTTCTAAGTGGATATGCAGGTAAGATTTCATGCCCTCCTGAGGGAGAGGGAGAGTATCACGCGAGAGAAGGGTATGGATAAGAACTTGATAGTAGTCCCAGTTGAGTTCAATTGCTCCGCATAGGTCAAGTTATTAGATATCTTCGAAATTGAGTAAGTCTTTGGTTGTTAGTTTTTTCGATAGGTTAAGTTTAACCTAGTCGAACCGAGTGTTTGTCGTTCTTGAAAAGTAAAATATTATTGTGTTTATTGTTAGAAGCTTGTCAATAGTAATCGATTTCATAACCTTGTTTTTGATTGAGATAGGTCGTTATTGTGTTATTGTGATAACATGTCGGTTAAGGATATTATGATCCATTTATTTTAATCGACCAATTAACTTTGAATATCAATCAAGTTAATTCGATCATTATTAAATACATTATTTTTGAAATATACACATATGTGTGTGTGTAGGCAAATCGATTTGACGATTATCTATCTATCTATATATAGTTTCATAAAGAATATATTTATATATATTGTCTATATATATATATTGTGACTCCATGCCACCCTCACCAACATTAGTTTTGGATGTGTTTGCTCGTGCTTTAGCCTCCTTTGCCATGGCTATAGCCTCAACCTCTCTATTTCCCCGGTCAACCCAATCAAGGTCCTCGTCACTATCACAAAGTATAAACACAAATTGTAGCTGAGCTACTCAAGGAAAAAGCACACTTAGATATATAGTCAAAGACTCAAATGTATACAAAACTCATGGAATATGAAATCCATGACATCAAATGTTCCAAAAAAATATGACATATCAAAAGATTCAAAACAATAACTAGAAGTCTATGGCTCAAAGGAGTGTGCATCCTTCCTACGAATGTGTCTAAGATAGGTCTTGGATGATGTAGTAGCCATAATCTCAAGTATTAGGGAAATTGCCTTAATGGGGTTGAGGGGCAGTGCCCTTTGTGGGGATCTAGGCGCAGTTCCTATAGTGGGGTCGAGGGGCAGTGTCCCTTGCCAGGGTTTGGGGGTAGCGCACCTTATGGGGGTTTGGGGGCAGCACCCCCAGTGGGGTCAAGGGGCAACGCCCATTACGGGGGTTTGGGGGCAGTGCCCCCAGTAGGGTCAACGAGCAGTGCCCCTTGCGGGGGTCTGGGGGCAACGCCTCCAGTGGGGTCAAGGGGCAACGCCCCTAGTGGGGTCAAAGGGCAACACCCCTTGTAGGGGTCTGGGGGCAGCACCCCCAGTGGGGTCGAGGGGCAACATCCCTTGCGAGGTCCCGGGGTAGCGCCTTGGGTGCGCTCCCTGTCGCGATACAGGGTGGGGTCGAGGGGCGGAGCCCCCACCACCAAGCCCAAATTAAGACCTCCAAAACCATAAAAACCTTCATGGCATACATCATTTTGCATTCACAATAAGTAAACAAAAAAGTTTTAACTTTAAATTTCATGTAATTTTTTGCACTTTTCAAACCTTGCTTGTTGCCGAGTCCTGCTAACGGGACTCGCCTGGACTCAGCGAGTTTGGCAAGTCCACCAGACTCGGCGAGTCCAGCCAGGACTCGGCCGAGTCCGAGTCCGAGCCCCCAGGACTAGGCCAGAGTGACTCGACTCGGGACTCGCCGAGTCCTGGCGAGTCTGGGTGAGTCCGTTACAATGGAATAAATCAAAAGGCAATTCCAACTGCGTCCACTTATTGGAGTGGGTGACATAAGCCTAAAATCTGTTTGTGAGCTGCACAAACTCCTCAACTTCTGGCAGATTTGTGCACTACAAGGATTGAGATAAAGCAAAATAAACTGTAAATTCAAGTATGCCAATTGCAATAACCCAAAGGAGCTTGTCGGTATTTTTGAAATATGAGCATCCCATCTGTAAACCAAGCCAGGAATCATAACCTCCAAGTGGGTATTAATGGATGGCAATGGCTTGAAATGGGCTAATCCATCCAAGAATATTATAGCTTTCTTTGTGTCTAAAACATATGGTGTGTGTAATGTTTGTATGCTCATTCATTCATGTATGGCCGATTTTGTGCTTCATATTAATGTGGGTATTGGGGAATCTGAGAGAGAATCTACTAGCAATTGAAATACACAAAGCTCTTTATCAATGGAGAGTTTGTTGATTCAATTTCAGGTAATGTGTATATATGTTTCTTGCTATAATTTCTTATTTTCACTCATTGCAGCTAGCTTTTGAGTTCATATGGCACATAACAATGAAAACTTTGGGTGTGTTCAAATTGCATGTGGATTTGGTTGGTGGTGGGATTGAACTTTTAGGTTTTTATGGGAGTTGTTTCAGTTATTTGACATTGATTTGGATGTGTATTTAGTAGGATTTCTCATTCAATTACTTGGATTTGTGTGAACAAGAACATCTTTTGCATGGTCTATTTGAGACCTAAATTCTTTGTACGAATAATTTATTTGTTGTTCCTTAAAAAATATTATGACTTGGTTCATGCAATCATACTAACATGAAACAATGTGCCAATGGATTATTTAATTGTACTTTCAATTTATATAATTATAATTACTTAAATTTAATTATTAAAAAATAATTAGTTTAAGTTAAATATTTGTGGAAGTTAAATTAGGAAAAAGGTTAATTAAGATAGAGATATATATGAGAAGAGAAAGGGAGAGAGGTAGATGGAGAAATAGCCCTCTCTTTCTCTCTCTTTATATATATAATATATATATAAAATCATACACTCACACTCCCTATCTCTATCTCTATTTCCCCCTCCCTCTATTTTTCTCTCTTTCTCTCTCTATTACTTGACTTTGTCACCATATCTCTTTATATCTCCCTCTCTCCCCCCTTATCTCTCTCTCCCTCTTCTACCTCTCCCTCTCTCTCCTTCATATATCTCTCTCTTCCTCTTTCTACCCCTATCTCTTCCTCTCTCCCTATTGCAATCATCCTCTTTCTACCCCTATCTCTCCCTCTCTCCCTATTGCAAACATAAAATGAGGATGTTCTTAATGGAACCTAATTATCTTCCTAATTCAAAGATTTTGTTTCAGTCATGTTTCAAACCCTATAAGTGGATGCATAGTTGATTTGAAGCTATCACTCTTCCATTCAAACCTTTGTTGCACAAAGTCATTTTCTAAATGGCCTACCAAATGACCTCATGTATTGCACAAATGTATGCAAAAAATAGACCAAAATATTCCCTAATTGCCTTTCCACAACTCTTCGGTGTACCCATTGCACACCAAGGTGCGATTGCTAGTTATATTATATTTATATGTATGTATTTATGTATGTAAATATGTATGATATATCTTACATATATGGATATAATGTATGTATACATATATATATACATAAACATCTACATATATGTACATGTGTATACACAAATATATATATATATATATATATATATATATATATATATATATATGATACATCATACATAGATGTATGCATATATAATATGTATGTGTATTTATATATACATAAACATCTACATATATGTACATGTGTATACACAAATATTATATGTATATATATATATATATATGATATATCATACATATATGTATATGCATATACATATTCATACATATATATACATGCATATATATAACATGTATACACACATGTGTATATATATATATATATATATGCATATACATATTCATACATATATATACATGCATATATATAACATGTATACACACGTGTGTACAATTTTTTTCCAAGTTTTGAATCTATGGGCATGTATGTATGTTATGTATATATTTATGTGTGTGTGATGTGATTTGTGTGCGTGTGTTTATGTTATGTGTATGTGTGTGTGTGTAACTGATGACAAGTTATGCAATGTATATTTACATACATATTTGCAGCCCTTGAATATGGAAGTGTATAATCTTAAATAACCTTCTTGGTACCATTCACTATAATGTCCCCTTTTTAGGATAACCCTAAATCTGCCCTAATTTATCAATTTCAAGTGATCACCTTGGTTTTGGGGATGTTTATAATGTGAGTAGGCCCCTCTAAAACAGAGTTAGAGAATATTTACAAGATAATATTAATTAGAATGTATATAAGAAAATCAAAGAGAGCATGGTTAGGGATACAACTATCTGTTTAGACCTGCAAATATGTTAGTAAACATTTATAAAGACAACATCATTTTATAAGTATATTGAATTTTCTTTGGATTCTCCTAATTCATCCTTCCTTGAGTATGATAGTCTGATAGGGTGCCCAAGAAACCCTAGGCCCAAGAGCAGTACGCCCCTCTTGGCCCCATGTGGCCCTTGCCATCCATATGGGGTGGTGTGCCTAGTGTTCTACCGTTGTTCCCTTGTACCAGAACCATCATTGCTCAATCATATTGAGAGGTTGAGGGTGCAGCTACAACGGGGTGTCTTGGATAGTCATTTCCTCTAAGCCCAAGAGTAGTACACCCCTCTTGGCCCCAAGTGGCAATAACGTCTGAACCAAGACAATTCCATCCTTGGAGTGGTGTACTCAGTGGATACACTTGTACCCGCTTTTCCTATCCATGTTGTTTTATCCATTCGCCTTATGATTGAGACTCCTTGAATCCATCCTAACAATCAATCATAGTTTGGCTTGATAGGGGAACCTTGAAAGGGGGTGCTTGTAACTACTCAACCCACCCAAGTCCAAGGGCATGAGCGTCCGACCAAGACAACCCACTCCTTGGTCCTAAACGGTAGGAATGTCCGAACCAAGACAATTCCACCCTCGGAGTGGCGTACTTAGCATGGGAGGCTCGTAAACAGCATCCTCCTAACTTGCTCCCTTCAACCTTACATTTGGATATATATATTATATATATATATACAATCTATTTGCTTACATAAAAGAATCATAATTACTTATAAGGCTCAATAATTGCTGCAAGAATCATTATTAAACAATCGTAAATTATATATATATAATGTTCGTTATCCACATGCCTAATATAGTTATTAAATAAGGATAAGATATGTATAAACCATCAATTATATATTCATCAATCCTGATATATTTAAATATATTTGTCAATCATAATATATTTAGATATGTTTATAAAAATTCAACTGTTATTTAAATTACTAATATATATTGACCCTCATTAATAACTAAATTCATATCTGTATTTGATAATTCTTATTTCCTATATAAATAGTTAATAACACTTACTTCAGCCTGCTGCTCTCTGTTTTTGATCAGCTTTCAGAGAATATAATTCCCTGACAGAATATATTCTCTCTTTCCTTATTCGATGCCTTCTTTCTTATTCTGTCCCTTCCTTATCATTTCTCCTTCTTGGTCTTGACTTGATCTTTATTTATAGATTGACTCCCGAGAGTCACACCTATTGCTGCTACTATATAAATTCCTTTACAACCTACTTTATTTTCTTAGCAGGATCAGATGATATGCAGATTGCCTTTTTCCTTTTAATCCCCATACTTCTTGATCGATGCACACTTTCATCTTATACCCTCCTCATACTAATCGAAGGGATACATGACATTTGAGATTGAATATCTCTTTTGAAAGAAACGTGACTTTTCAGAAACTAATCGCTGCCCTTCAAATAAAATTAAATCCTTTAAACATGATCGCTGTCTTTGTTCTTTGTCTTATTCAATTCGTCTTACCCTACTTTTGTCTTACATGCCTGTTGTTTTACATAATCGCTGATTCTCTCATTTGTTATTTATTTACTTTACTTTATATTTAATATTTATTTACTTTACTTTATATTTAATATTTATTTATATTTGCTTATTTTATATTTGATATTCAGTCTATTTGTTATTTATTTATTATTTGTTTATTTTATATTTTATATTTGTGTATTTCATATTTTATATTCATCCTATGAATTTGGCTTTGTTTATTTTACCTTTGTTATTTGTGATTCTTATGTTATAATATCTAAGGTAGTTTATATTCATAGTTATAATATCATTTTGATAATCATAAATATAATGAAGTTGCCAAATTTTATATGTTTCGTCTATTTATTTGTATTCAAGGTTCCTACTCAATGTCACACTTTGGGGGACATGACATTCACAGTCCGTCATAGCTGCAACACTTGAATGTGAGTTTAAAAGCTTAAATATTCTTCTTGATATGATTGGCCTATATTTGGGCTGTCAATGATACATTTGGATGTGTGGTGTTGTATCTAGTTTAGGGTGTGTATGTCTGTGTGTGTAACTGATGACAGGTTATGTATTGTATATGTATGTATGTATATTTATATACATATTTGCAGCCCTTGAACATGGAAGTGTATAATCTTAAATAACCTTCTTGGTACCATTCACAGTCCGTCATAGCTGCAGCACTTGAATCACTTGAATGTGAGTGTAAAAGCTTAAATATTCTTCTTGATATGATTGGCCTATATTTGGGTTGTCGATGATACATTTGGATGTGTGGTGTTGTATCTAGTTTAGGGTTTACGAACAACAGTCAAAACTTGCAAAATTTTAAAAACTGAAATAAATGTATGTATGTATTTATGTATATGTGTATGTAACTGATTACAGGTTAGACACTATAGATAATGTTATTGATTCTGAGGTGTTGCTTCAAGATCATGTTTCTAGTTTTGAGGTTATGGGCTCACAAAATTATATACCTAGGTCCTCATAGGGCAAAAAGAACATTTTTTTTTTCTAAATACTACCGTTGAAGCTCCTCTTTGCACAAGTATTGAAAGTACTATTGAAGCTCCTCACAGTGAGGCATGTCTTATCAAATGACAAGAAGCACACTTAGATTCAGTGAGAAAGGAAAGGGAGAAAAATTTATCCTGAATCTTAACTCAAAAGCTGAATTGGAGCACGAGTTGCTTGACATTCCTACAACATTTACCCTGAATCTTAACTCAAAGTTGAATAGGTGCAAGAGCAACTTGACATTCCTACAACTAGAGCTGGTTCTCGTAGCAACGCTTATAATACCAATGGAAAGGATAATGGGTTTTTAGGGATCGACAAAAATGTTGCAAGTCCTGAAAATCAGAGTCTTTTCCATAGTGGTTGGCTTGAAGCAGAATACCATACAGACTGGAAAGGTTGGATTAAATGCTATAAATAATGAAATTGCTGGTAATTCTGCTTGCTTGACTGCAAATATCAAAAATAAAGGGAGTGGGCTTTTTGATGATCATGCAGTTTGTGCTTGCAGAGGTATCAAAAGACCTTCGTGTTATAATTTTGAAAATGTAGGTGAACAAGTGACAGTAGGAGAGAATACAGATGATAAAAGAATCAGGGAGAGAAAAGAAGTCCTTGCTTCTTCCTGGGGTAAGGGTAAGCGACAGAAGCAGGCCTGAAATTTGACAGCCACCCCTACCTGTCATATAAAATTTTGTGACGGTTTGATCATTCAAATGCTTTTCATTTGACGTTTTATGAAAAACATAAAATGTCAAAAAAATTAAATTTATGAGATTTTTATAGAAAATCTTTTATATTAAAACATTTTTAATAAACTTGCAAAGTTCATGGAGCATCATAAAAATAACAACCTTAAGTTGAGACTTTTGATTCTACAATGTGGAGATTTTGACAAAAGATATGGACAACAAGTTGAGAATTAGTATTTGAGAGGCAATGAATTGTGGATGTTTTTCCAAAGTTAAATCTACAAGCGGAAGGAAGTTAAATCTACAGAAAATTGAAAGCTTGCCAATCACCTATAAAACATACAAATGTTGCATAAAAAAATTGAAAGCCATCACTGTAAAACACACATGTTCTATTTGAAAATAAAATAAAATTCTTTTTATGTTTGGATATCCTGTATATTCTTTGCAATGATTTCTGGCTTTGATTGTGTGAAATTTTTGCATCAACGTTTCAGATCACACTTCGTGATCCATCATCAGGTTGAGAGCAGAAATTTGAAACACAATTCCCTCCCATGAAGGGTGTCGATTAATGATATCAAGTTTCCACAATCCATAATGTTCTTTGCAATGATTTTTGGCTTTGATTGTGTGAGAATTTTTGCATCAACGTTTCGGATCACACTCCGTGATCCATCATTAGGAATTTAGGACACACAATTAAAGCCAAGAATGATGGATCACAGAGTGTGATCCGAAACTTTGATGCAAAAATTGTCACACAATCAAAGTCAAAAATCATTGCAAAGAACATATGGATTGTGGAAACTTGATATCATTAATTATCCTATATATATTAATAAAATAATGTAAAATTAGAAAACATTGATAATTAGTGATAAATCTAAAAATCTTAAATTTACTTTTACAATTAGCAAGAAGTTTCTAAATTTATATTAAAAATAAATTTTGTTAAAAATATTCTAGAAGTTAAAAAACATTTATATTCTATTTTGAAAAGATTTTGAAGGGATATATTTTTTTATAATAGATATTATAAATTATATATATTAATATAAAACAATGATAAATATTAATAAAAATATCAAAATCTTAAATTTATTGTTAAAAATATTTTAAAAATTAGAAAGAAGTATATTCCATTTTTAAAAAATTCTAAACTAATTTTATATTTTTATAATAAATATTATAAAATTATATATAATATATAATATATATAATATTTATCTGTAATAAATTTTTACAGTTTAATAATAATTTAAAGTGTCATATATACAGTTATATAAAAATATAGCAAGTCAACTTATATTTTTAATAAGTTTTAAAGTTATAATATACGGTCTAAAATGCAAAAAACGATCAAATAGACCATCAAATTCCAGGCCTGGGTCACATAAGCATATTTGCTGGTGAAAGAAAAGTTCAGGATCATAATTAGATAGGTGAAATAAATGTATGCACGCATGTATGCAATTGCATGCATGTATGTACACACGTATGTATGTATGCAATGTACGCACGTATGCACGTATGCATGTATGCATGCATGCATGCAATGTATGCACGCATGCATTCATGCATACAATGTACACATGTATGCATGCATGCATGCAATGTACACATGTATGTACGCACGTATGCATGCATGCATGCAATGTACGCATGTATGTATGTATGCATGTATGTATGTATGTGTGTATGCATTTATGTGTATGTATGCATATGTGTGTATGGATGCATATGTATGTATGTATGTATGCATGCATGTATGCATACAACATACATACATATGTATGCATGTATGTGAAGGGCACACAATCTACTAAGAGGAGGGGGGGTGTGAATCAAAGATCAAATCTATTTTAAACTTCTTAACTTTTGCCACAATTATCAGAATATATGATTCCTCACAACAAACCCCACATAAAACAAACAAAACATAAACGCATAAGGCACACAAGAGGACAACAGATATACGTGGAAAATCCAAGATGAGAAAAATCACGGTGAGAATAGCTGCTTGGATCTACTGTCCAAATCTAGTCTCACAATAAAGAAATGTACAAGTGAATTTTACACACTGAAGTAGACACCAACCTATTGGAGACACCAATCTCCTTTTGTGCTTGTAGGCACCAACCTACTAGAGACACCAATCCCTAAATGAAACAGTATAATAGGTAGAACACCAGTCCTACCGGAATACAATAATAGAGTTTGCGGATCTTCAATACAACACATGCATGTGCCAGAGTCTCAACTAATACACTTCCTCACTGAAAATGATTTTGGTACTGTCACTCTTTTCTTCACACCTTCTCTTCAGTTTACACCCTTCAGACAAGATTTCTTCACACTGGTGTAATTATACTTAACATACATACATTCAATATCACATCACATGCATCTAAACATTTGAAATATACACATGATAAACTCTCTTCCATGTCGACCAGGGATCCACAAATAGCCAAGACGACATAAGGTGGACCTAAATTCAATTTTAGTTGCCGCCAAAGAACATGATGCCATGCGCTACCATAGGGACCTTAACCGGGTCCTATCCTAACACCACACACAAGATTTGAATTCCGCATGTTACTAGCCGTTACTGCATAAGCCTTGAACTCACATAGGTTGATAGACAGGAACAAAGAACCTTTTGTCACTTCAGTCTTCTTGCACACTGAGCATAACCTCTAGAGACTCAGGAATATGATAAAACTAGTATAGGCATACTCTCCTTCCAAACTACAGAGCAAAACTCCATTTCTGAAAGAAATGTTGACCACATTTGTATTGCTAGAGAAATCTCTCTGCCCAAAAGATATCCTTGTGCAGACTTTCAGACCACCACAGTCATAGTGATTGAATACTCTGCATGGTATATTTAGCATACAGTACACACTAACTCTCGAAAAAGGCAGTCATGTCTCAATAAAACTTGATTTAGTGATATGATTGGTGAGACAACTTCATGATTAACACCTCCTGATACACAGTATGCTACCAGAAATATAGCATATATTTCTGCAACTCTCTTGCAACGCAACATGACAAACCCAAGGGAATATAATGATAATTCAAGTACTCCTACAAGCTTTTTCATTATTGACAACCTTTGACAACATTCTTCTTCATCATGTATGCATCTTTGACATCAATGACAACCTTTGTTCAACAATATGCATGCATGCAACATACATGCATACATTGCATGCATGTATGTATGCATGCATGACATGTATGTATGTATGTATGCATGCATGACATGTATTTATGTATGCATGCATGAATGTATTTATGTATGCATGGATGGATGAATGGATGAATGGATGGATGTATGGAGGTATGTGTGTAAAGGATGTATGCATGGATGGATGCATGCATGCATGGATGTATGTATGTATGCATGCATGCATTGATGTATGCATGGATGTATGTATGTATGGATGAATGGTTAGATGTATGTATGTATGCATGCATGCATACATGGATGTATGTATGGATGGATGGATGGATGCATGGATGTATGTATGATGTATGTATGTATGTATGCATGCATGCATGGATGTATGTATATATGCATGCATGTATGTATGTATGTATGTATGGATGCATGCATGCATGGATGTAGGTATGGTGTATGTATGTATGCATGATATATGTATGTATGCATGCATGCATGGATGTATGTATATATGCATGCATGGATGTAGGTATGGTGTATGTATGTATGCATGCATAGATGTATGCATGATATATGCATGTATGTGCATGCAATGTATGCATGTATGTTGCATGCATGACATTTATGTATGTATGTATGCATGACATGTATTTATGTATGCATGTGTGTATGTATGCATGCATGCATGGATGTATGGATGTATGCATGGATGGATGGATGGATGTATGGAGGTATGTATGTAAAGGATGTATGCATGTATGCATGGATGGATGCATGCATGCATGTATGTATGTATGCATGCATGCATTGATGTATGTATGGATGAATGTATAGATGGATGTATGCATGTATGCATGTATGCATACATGTATGTATGTATGGATGCATGCATGCATTGATGTATGCATGGATGTATGTATGTATGGATGAATGGATAGATGTATGTATGCATGCATGGATGTATGTATGTATGGATGGATGGATGCATGCATGGATGGATGTATGTATGATGTATGTATGTATGCATGCATGCATGGATGTATGTATATATGCATGCATGCATGGATTTATGTATTTATGTATGTATGTATGGATGCATGCATGGATGTATGTATGCATGGATACATACACATCAATGCATGCATGCATACATACATACATCAATGCATGAATACATACATACATACATGCATGCATCCATCCATGCAAGCATGCATACATACATGCATACATCCATCAATGCCATCCATTACATACATACATGCATGCATGCATACATACATGCATCCATACATGCATACATACCTCCATCCATCCATCAATCCATCCATCCATCCATACATACATACATACATGCATACATACATACATCCATCCATGCATACATATGTATGTATGTATGTATGTATGTGCATGTGTAGTATGTATGTAAGTACGTACATACGTATGTATGTGTGTATGTAGTATGTATGTAAGTACGTACACACCTGTGTATGTATGTACATATGTATTTATGTGCGTATGTAGTATGTATGTATGTACGTATGCATGTACATATGTATGTATGTACGTATGTACACGTGTGTATGCATGTATGTGCGTATATATGTACGTATATTTGTATGTATGTATGTATCTATGTATGTGCGTATGTATGTACGTATGTTCGTATGTATGTATGCATATATTATAGAATTGAGAAAACACATTGACAATTGCTTGTTGTATCCAATCTTTCCACTTACACCCTTTGCGAAAAGAAGAAATAAGCAAATGAGAAGGTACATGCAGATTCAATCAATGTTATTATCTATCTCAAAAGAGCGTTGCATGTAGGAATGTAGATAGCTCAATTCTAATGTTTTTTTATCCAAAATTCTTGTGATTCGATGGAATACTATTCAGCCAACATTTAATGTTATAAATGAATGATTGCAAACAACAAATGACAATTTTTATAGTATATGGCATGTTTCTTGTGTGTCTATATACCAGTATGCAACAATCTATATCTCGAATTCTCTATATGGTACTAGAGCTTGTGGTCTTTGATTTCTACATATCCTTGATAGGATATCATTACAACTTTATGCGTTAGATTCATATTTAGCAATGTATTTAAGAACAAGCATTTTTGAATTAATAGGTTGACAATCCATATTAGTTGTCCATATTGAAATTGTCTTTGGATTGTGTATGTTTAACCTATCATCATTTCATGCAAGAACATTTGTTTTCTTTCCAAATTCATCATAAGACAAGGAAAAACTAATACACTCATTCCATGGAGCTTTGTATCCACATTCTACAACTTGATCTTTCTTACATAGGTATGTTGCTTCAATACATTTTGTGTGTCTTTTGACATGACTAATATAATCGACAATTGTGTTTTTAGAGATCTCAATTGTATTTAGTAAGCAAGGATCATCTTCCAAAGATCGATGTTGTGTGTTGTTTCTTTCAAATGGATTATAGGGGTTCCATGCAATGACATATTTGTCAAAGAATAGTTTTTCTTTTTCTATGTTTGCGTGGTTTCCCTAGTCAAGTTTGTCCATGTTTGGTGCATTATGAAGCCAAAGGAATCCATGGACATGTGCAGGCCCTACTTCACAAAAGATTGTGAACCATTGATGCAAGTATAAGGATGTGGTATGTGGGTTATTAATTATGTTTTCTATAGTTTTTGTTAGTTTACGATATGATATTATGCCATTTGAAAAGTCACTGTGAATCTAGCCATTTACTATCTACAACAATTGTTGTGAAGAATAAAATGGGTGATCAAACTTAGGTTGATCATATTTGAAAGCTCACCATGACACTTGTTCCAATATGAACATGCCCCTCTCAGGGAAGAGCCAAAATGCATTAGTTGTTTAGCCAATTGAGTGTCAAGTCCTTGGCTATGATGGTGTATCATAAAATTCAATACAAAATATCGAAATGTTGAATGGCTCCCAAATATATTGTCATGAAACCTCATTAAGTGCAATGTGTATTCAAGCATCTCAACTTATTTATATCGAGGTTGTAGGTATAGTACACTACCATTTGGAAAGAGCATGGGATTAGTGTGTATTCATTTATTGTTAGATGTAGAGAATTTATCTTTGTCTTTCTCATGAAAGCATCTAGTAAAAATTGGACTATTGTTTGTTGAGTTGGTATGCATGCTAAAGTAGCATTCGTTTCATATTGTGCATGTTTGGAAGTTTAATAGTGCATCTATTCTATAGTGAAATCTTTTAGAAGTAGTTATAAAGTCATTGTTGGAGTTTGGTAATAGTGTGTTCTAATAGTGAATATGTTGTATTCTTTGATGCGAAATCATCAATGCATCTTGGATATAAGGGTTTTCAAGTTGGGATCTTGTATATTCGTGTGTTATATTATTGCGATGATTTGAATGAATAATTGTTGGTTGGTTAATCATTTCTACATCTATGGCTTGGATCATTTGATTATGTATGCATTACATACAACAACAAATACTTATTTCCTATTTATGGCAAGTATAGTAGATTTTACTTCTTTTACGATATTGTAGACTTTGAACTTCAATTTTAGACAATTTAGTTTGATAATTTTTATGAGTGGAGTTCATTTGTAAAGAAAATAATAGGTCATGTTGAGTCCCAAAGCCATTGCTCCAGTTTCTAGAATATAATCTCACTCACCAGGCTAGGGTAGTCATCAAGTGAGTGAAATTTGTTTATCAATAGATGAATGGAGGGTTTAAGCTCAACTCTATGGGAGTGGGTTTTCTCTTCCACACTTCAAGCTCAACTCAAACATGAGAGGGTATTCTTAGGGGTATACTTTAACAGGTATTAAAGTAAAACAAAATGCATTATTACAGATCAATGACAACCACACTCAACATGCTAACCTGACACCAAAGAATGTCACTACACCAAGAATGACTAGTTTTCTTAAAACCCTACATAGCTGATGATAATTTGCAATCATAACCCACATAAAATGAATCTCTTAGAAGCTTATTGAAGATGAATCCTTGGTTGTGATGCAAAGTTATGATGCAAAGGACTACTCTTAATCCTATATTAATGGTTAATGTTTTGATTTTGATAATGGGTTGAAAAGATATTGATATTGCTGCAAGGCGTTGAGGTTTGAAGTCAAAATTTTAGTGCTGGAGTTCTTTTTCAAAGTTCACTCCATGTGCTGGGCAGCACGAAGTTAATTTATTTTCTAAGTGAAGTTTCTAATGAATGTCTTTTGTTTTTGCAGGATGGCTGAAGTAAATAGAGGAGCGATTGCAAGAGCAAACAAGACTGCAAATGCTGAGTCCAACAAAGCCAGTGTATCCAGACAAGCAATGATCAAGAAGTTAAGCAAGCTATTTCTTCCGGAGTCAAAATTTACTTCAAAGTTGGGAGAGCTGAGTGACACAAATCTTGGCTCATTCAATCTGGAAGCACTCAGAAGTCGAATGCATGGGATAGGTGATTATCCTTTGTCAATTGCAACACACAACATGGGAAAAGTGGTCTTTATGCAGCTGCTGGTTTTTAGCCAGCCATTTGATGGCTTAGGAGGCAGATAAATGGGTTGGCCATGTTCGCACTAAAACAAGAAAGTTCATGGAGGATCTTGCTCATTCTTATTAGCAGGTCTGTGACATTCTGGCACGCATGGACACCGTTGATCAAGCCTGGAGCGAGACACATATCTATCAAACTAGGACTGTTCTTCGTTTGGAGGCCTTGATGCACATGCCCTTGCAGGTTCTGGTGCAGGGAGGCGTGATTCAGGAGGGTGACATATATGACTTCACCAGTTGGTATTTTTCAGTGGTCACAGGCCATGGTTTCTTTGATGCAGCATAGGCAGATTCGGCTAGAGTCAAGAAGGCTATGTGAAATATTTTAAATGGAGTCCTGAACACACTTGAGGCTATATTTGCTAGGAGGTTGACTCCGGAGTAGATGACTGCAGATGGCTTAAAGAGCAAGTTGGACCCCTTCTTCTCGGCTGTGAGATCATTTGTTCAGGATGATTTTGAAAATATTTCAGCTTTCTCCAGTATTATTCAGAATACCCAGGATGGCTTAGTCACGTGGAGAAAATCTTGCACTCGGCACAAGTAGACAGTCATGGTGCTTGAATTTCAGCTCAACCATATCCCACCTATTTCAGTTTAGGAAGGTTGAGGCAGTTTTAGCCCGATTCGTCGAGCTCGCGGTCAAGGAGAAGGAGAATGGAAACGCCTTGCTGGATGATGATCTTCTAGAAGATGATGGACATTAATTGCTCATTATGATTTCGGGAGTGGAGAATCTTTTGCTCATTTATTACCGCACTCCTCTTTGTGGCGATTGTTAGGGAAGAATCTTGATCAGGGCATATGTAGCTCAATCTAAGCCCTTCATTGTAATTCAATCTGAGCCGTCCACTAGATTTGGCCAACTATAAAAGGGGCATCCCCCCTCATTTGTATCATATATAGATAGGATCGGAGAGTAGAGACAATAGCATAAAATAGTAGAGATAGCATAGATTGATAGCATAGCTTAGATTGGAGAGGAAGGAAAGTTTTCCATTTGAATGCTTTGTAAGAAATTGTTGTGAACACTCCTATAATAAAAAGAGTTATCATTGCTTGTGGTTTCATCTTTTGTTGTGGGTAGCTAGCAAGGTTTCTTCGTCCTTCTAATTCGCATAGAATCTTAAAGTAGAACTTAGAGTAGAATAGATTTTATTTCATGTATGTAGATAGTTGTGGAATGTGGTGGTCAAATTGAGCAAACTTCATTAGTCCATACCACTAGCAGCTCATTGATGGTGAGTTTGCCTTGTGTGGTCAACTGGAATATTATGTGCTTAACTTCGATTATGACTTACATGTTGGTATGCATCATTGTGATGGTATTTTCATGTTAAGCTGTGATCTAAATACCTAAAGTTACCCCCTTTGAAGATTGCACCGGTTTTGTGGAAGTTGTCCAAGGTGAGGCAAAGCAGAGCTTGGTTTGAGTTTGCAAGAATTGATCTCCGTGTCCTGCATTTAGAGTAGACAGTAGCATCTCTAATCCTTGCATCCATTTAAATTCAACATTTTCTGGTTAGTCTAGGAAATTCGAGCTTCATTGGTATATCTTCTGAGTCTTGAGAGTCCTTTCCAAGTAAGCAATCATGTAAGTCCCCTTGAAATACCAGCAAATCACATCAAACCAACTGAAACTACGTCCATTGCATGAAGGAACCTTGGAGTTGAATGCATGATCTTTCTCAATCTTAGCATGCAGGATATTTTGATCAAGAGAGGATAGAGTGACCGTTGGAAACTTTATTTTGTGTTGGTGCAGTCATAAAAAACCCGTCAACATTACCTTCCATTGTTAAAAATCCTTGCTTTTATAGCTGATAAAATTGAACAAATGCAAAGGAAGTTTCTGTGTACAGGTGCTGAAGAGCTTTTCAAGATTGCTCTTGTGAGTTGGGAAAAAGTTTATCTACCTAAATAGTATGGAGGACTTGGTTTAAGGAAGCTTAAGCTTTTTGTTAAGGTCCTCCTCTCGAAAATTGGTTGGCAATTCCTCCAAGGAGATAAAGACAGGGTGAAAATCCAAAAAGCTAAATACCTCAACAATGGGGAACAAAGGTGCTTCCTTTATGATATTGAGATGCCTAATGGCTCGGTCATTTGGATTAACATGTTGAGAATTAGAAACATCTTAAGAATGGGTGTGAGAAGAAGAGTGAGAAATGGTAGGAAAACAACTTTCTGGGATGATGTTTGGACTAATAGCCCACCCTTATCCAATATTAATAGCTTGTCTAATATAAAACAAAGATTGCTTAGAACTAATGGAAGTCAACTTCATGATTATCTTCTGTGGATCGGTGATAAGCCAACATGGAAAAATTCAGAGAATAGGTTTAGGGGGGAAGGCAACTGAGAAGTGGAATACAATAGAACTAGGAGATGGATATTCAAAACTTGTACCAATGTATAGGTGATTGTATGGTTTTTTGTAGGAATAGGGAGGACGAATGGCTATGGTCTTTTCATTCTTTGGGATCCCTTTCAGTTAAGTCTAACTTATTTTGTCCTGGAAAGGCCCTTCATTGCTAATGTTGACCTTGATTGGAAGAAAGTTTGGAACCCTAAACTACTTCCTAAGGTTAACTGTTTTTGGTGGATAGCTATTCATAGGAGTATATTGACAATTGACAACCTTAACAGAAGGGGTTTATGTTTTGTGAATAGATGCAACCTTTGCTTGAATGATTTTGAAGATATTGACCATCTATTTTTTCATTGTCCTTATGCTTATGACATTTGGTCCCAAGTTCTCTCCTTCAGATAGGTTGGGTTTTTCCTAAGTCTATTTGCAGTTTGTACAAAGTTGGATATGTTGTCATTTCTCTCATAATGTTATCATAGACCTTTGGAATCAGATCCCCCCTTTTGTTGTTTGGGGTCTATGGAAAGAACGCAATAACAAAATCTTTAGAGACACCAAGAGAAACATCAATGATCTTTTCCTAGCCATAAAACAATAAACTCAGGAGAATGTAAATATTGGTGTTTATGGTTACTATAAAAATTTGCCTTCCTACAAGGAGCTTGGAATTAAACAGAATTGGAGAATTAGACAGGATTTAATGAAAATTAATTGGATAACTAAATTTAACAGGGAACACACCTCTTGGTTGCCTCTTGAAGATGGTTGGGTCAAATGCAATTTTGATGGCTGTTCCAAAGGGAACCTTGGATTAACTAGTGCTAGGGGAGTGATTCGTGATCATCAAGGGATGATAATCAAAGGTTTTGCTAAAAATCTGGGGACTACTGATAACTTTGTTGAAGCTATGGCTGCCTGGAGAGGTATCAAAAGATTAAAAGATTTGGGTATTCGAGGGTGATAGTGTAAGTAGATTCGAAGCTGATAATTCATATTCTAAAAGGAACGGTTAGAGGACCATGGGAGATCAGGGATATAATGGAGTGTATTCAGATCCTTGGGAGCTTTCTTTAGTCCAAGGTGTTGGTGTAGGTTTTTTTATATTTATTTTCCTACACATTATTAAGCATACTTAGGTTATATGAGACATGGTTTATGTGAGGGCACGTGGTGTAATCCATCGATTACATGTGTCGCTCTCACCCATATTTGGGTGGTTGAGTCTCACACCCTCTTTTGGCCTTTTATGCCACCTCACAAAACCACTAATCTTGTCTCTTTTTGAGTAGGTTATGCCACATGTTTGGCATTTTCCAAGTAGGTATAACTCCCACCTAATTTGGTTATTTGGGAGTTATTACCCCTCTTGGAATCACATGCCTATATTATGCTATATAATCAACACTCACCTCTCCCTTCTTGACTAGTTCAGATGAGTTCATCACAACTCAGTCAGTGCAAGGGAGTGTTAATGCATATTGTATCATTTTGAGTGTGATAATATCATTATTCAATTATTGCACCATATTCCAACATTTCATCCTCTTGCTGCTCTCATGTAGAAGGTTAATCTTGGTTTTGCAGGTGATCTTGGATGCTCGTGTTCATCAACAACTCTTACATGGTATCAAAGCTTTTAGATCTGCAAGCCCCTTCTCGAATTTGAGAGAAATTCAACATTGAGTTTTTGCTGGGTGCATTTTCAGTGAAAATGGACATCGTCATTGAGTCTAGAAGGCCGAAAAGATGAATTTTGAGCCTTTTTAGTGGGCTTGAAGAATCTGGTCAAAATATTCCGAACAGATTGTATGGCCTCCACCTGTACAGTACAGTACGAATTTGTTTTTTTTTAATTGTACCTATTCCCTTTTCCGACAAGGTAATGGTATTTCTACCTGCAAAGCATAATACAAGTTACCCTCCCTTCAAAGATTAACCACATCCTAGAAGTAACTTACAAGCTATTTAATTCAATCAAATAACTTAACAATGGATAATCGATAAGCTACCCTTGTTTAATCATATCTAGTATACTTATACTTATGACAAACAATCCCTCCTATTATGGAGTAAATACAAGCGCTTTCACAGAAAACGATATAACAACTTCTTTTCCTTTCCAAAGCAAATGCAATAATTCCCTAATGCAAGTATTCTCAAGCGGTCCAAACAGAGCATACAAAACTCATTCTTTCATAAGTAAAGACAATTAAGAGAAAACTAGATCCTCATGCCTATAATACGCTTGATCCAATTGATTGATTTGATGCACAACCTTCCAATAACATCATAGTAGCTCCACTCTATCAACTTACAACAATTCTTCACTATAGCCTCTTACTCAAGATAATACTATACTCTCACAAAGTAACTCTAAACTCTCACAAAATGCAGCTCTCAGAATATTTGCAGCAGAATAGATTTGCAGAAAAATTGCTTCCCAAATGAGAGAACTAGCCTCTCTATTTATAGACAAACTTGAGACATTGCAGCCAAAAGATAAGGCATGCCAATCGACACCTTTCCTCATGCAGATCAACTCACTAAACACAACAAAAAGGTGGCAAAAATCTAAGTGTAAACTCAACATATTATTCTACAGATTGGCCTTTATGGCTTGACAGCAGTCCAAGACCAATTCAATTATGCACATGCTCAAAGATGATAATCGACTTGTAAGCAAGGTAGACTTCTACAGAAACAAGAGTTGTTCATATATTGGCGCCATGTTGCAGCCACTATTCCTACCTTTTTGGTGTGGTTTCTCTCTTTGAAACAGTCTTCTATTTGTAGACTACACACAAGCTAAGTCGACTTAGTCATAGCTTAATTCATTGCTAGGGAAAAGATGAGTCAACTCTTATTTTTAGCGTTCAAACTATGCTTTGACTTAGCACGTTATTTTCTATTGCTTTATCCTATTTTCATGCGTTTAAAGTACTTTATAATGCAACCTTAAATATTTCCAATGTTTCATATAAAAGCGTTCCCAGTCGAAGTAAATCGCTGCTTTATATTGAAGATGCATTTCCATATGGTATTGACTATGGTTTATTCCCCGTATTGGCCTTTATTGCTGCACATCACTTTGTATATAAATCGACCTTTATCTTATGTCACACATATGTATTAATTGGCCCATAATACTTTGTATTGCATATATACAAATCAGCCTCTCTTAATTATTATGTATATATATATATATATACATATATATATATATCAACGAGTAGCCTTAACGCTATCATATGTATACATATGTATATATGAATATATCTTATACATATGTGTATATATATACATTCGATTGCACAATCAAGCACATAAAAAATTACTACCTTATTGATAGGAACATATGTGTGATGTATTTATACTTATACACATACATGCCACGTTATCCGTTCGATAACACCATGCTCATAAGCAACCTGTTCATAAGCATGCATAGGTATGTCTACCCATGTACTCTCATGTATGTGTTCCTTCATGTGTATGGTCTACCGTCGACATGCATATGCATACATATACCTACATTCCACGTGTGTTCACCACTTCAATTCAAGCATAGTAATATAAGGAAGAACTCATAAGCTCCAAATAGATAAACATCATCCAAGAATGCACTCAATAGTAATCAAGACCCTTACTAATGCAAACACATAATACTAAGGATGACTTACCAATTCCCAACACAATAACTAGACTCAACCATTCTATTGTGAGTGTGTGTGAGCTCAGTTAGGTTACGTTACTGGTTACCCGACCAAGTTCTTCTCTTGAGTGATACTTCCCCTCCACTTGGAGGATTGAACATATACCTGCATCCAACTAACACATTCCCACGGTAGTCAGCTATTCAACAAAATATGCTTTCACATAATATTTCTCCATAATTAGAATATCCAATTAAATAACCATCCATTTCATATATATGCATTTCTCTACATGGAATAACATTAAATGAAATAACATTCATTCATAATTCATTGATAACAAAGTGTAGGCACATATATTCTCAATTAGAATTCAAAGTACATTCACACATGCAATATTTACCCTAGCATAGTAATAGTAAATAGGTAATTACACAATTGGGGTGCGACAAATCTTGTGGTGTTTTGATTGCTTTCATTTCTTTTGTTTTGTGTTACTACAATGGGGAAAACTCAAATTGAACTCCTAACTCCATATGATTATTAATCATGGAAAAAATCAGTATGGAGTTATCTAAGGGAAAAAGGTTGCACAGGTTATGTAAAAGAATCCATTCTTGAACCTATTGATGCTGATGCTAAGGAAAAGTGGGAGATCAATTGTGAGAGAGCTCTTAGTTACATTTGTTCACTTGTCTCTTTTGATTTACAATTTCATCTTGAATCATGCAAGACACCTAAGGAGGCTTGGGAAACTCTTGAAAATTTGTATGGTAAAATTGATAAGATTAGGGGTTATAAGATTGATAATGATTTGATGAATCTTGATCCAAAAAGTTTTAACCACATCCAAGACTATATCTTCAAGATTAAGCAACTAAGAACACAATTAAAGGATTGCAAGATTACTAAGGGGGATTTACAGTTGATTCTCAATTGTTGTCCAAGCTTGGTCCTGAGTATTTAGTGTTTGTTTTTGGCTTTCACACCAATAGGATTTCTATGGGAACTACATATATTGAGCCTACATTTGATGCATTTTCAGATCTTCTAATCCAAGAGGAAGCGAAGCTGATTCAAATGGGGCTCATCAAGGTTTCCAAGTCACAAGCATTGCTAGTGAGCCTAAGGTACAAAAAGAATCAGGGCATCTTGATCATAAACAAAAGAAGAAAAAGAACAAGCCACAAAAAGAATTTGAATCCTCTTCCTCAAAAGGGGAATCATCTAAAAAGGAGAATCCTACATGTGCATATTGCAAGAAATCTGCGCATGATGAACATCAATGTTATTTAAAACAAATTGATGAGTTGAAGCATCTTTTAACAAAGAATAAAATCAATTTACCTTCAAATATGTCAAAGGATTCATCATCTTCTTCTAAACCAAAGTCAGAGAAACATAAGGGGAAAGAACTTGTTGCAATTGCAAATTCTAAGTATGGGAGATGAATCCTTGATTTTGGAGTCTCACATCACATGGCTTCATCACAGAGTATGTTCTCTTTATTTGAAACTTGTTTGTCACCAAACATCTTGACGGCTAACAACGCATATATGTGTGTTTGTGGGAAAGGATCTATTGACATAGATGAAGGATCATTCAACAATGTTCTTTGTGTTCCTTCATTGTCAACAAATATCCTTTCTATCTATCAGATTACACATGGTGGGGAAGGAAAGAGTGTTGAGTTCACACTAGATTCTGTGATTATTCAGGACTTGCATAGCAGAGATATTGTTGTAGTTGGGGAGGCAAATCATCAATCTCGAGTATACACCTCACATTTTTCCTCTAATGTTCCTTCAACTGATGTACACACTCAGGCATCTAGTGTGAACATTTTTGAGGAGATTTAGTATGGTCAAGTGAAGCTTGGTATTCTTTCAACTGAGGTTCAAGAGACATGTGTTGATACTCCAACTCCTACATCACCTATTGTTTATGATGATATTGGTATTGCTACATCCACGACTCCTATTGATTCAGTGCAACAGGACATTCATTGTCTTCCAAAAACAACTACTTGGGATGAGTATTTGACAGACATTGTAGGTTTGTTTTGTGAGTCCTATCTTGTAGACTTAGAGGACACAATTGAGTGCATACATCTTCTCTTTGATGAAGTTGCTTCGACTTCTTCAGATGTTGAGGGGGAACCTTTTGACCCTCTTGTTCTTTACCCACATGATCATTCCTCATAGTATGACATGACTGTGGTATTATTGAGAAACATTTGGAGGAGGCACTTTTTTCTTTAGAGAGGATATCTTTGTCTTTGGATTTTGTTCTACATCCATCTCCACTAGGTTTTGGATTGTCATCTTCTGCATTGTGGCCTAGAACACCTCATTTGATGGTGACAGTTTTTGGCATCGACATGGGGACACCTAAGCAAAGTTCAGAGACATCATACATTTTTATGATTCTTCCTTCATATTCCTTTCAGGAATGGGAAGATATCCTACATACATGATTGGTTTTCTTTCTTCCTAAGGGGAGGAATATTGTTCGACGATCTTGGATCATCTTCAGCTTCTTGTGTCGAGCATTCACCAACAATGTAGGAGATTCTACATCGGGGGACTATATAGTCTCTCTTCTTCTTCTCTCTTGGGGGGGAGTTTTGTCCTACGAGTTTTCTCTTTCTCATCTTTTGAGAGGTTTCATCATTGCACATGGGTACCTAACATGGCCATGTAGTCGGGAGCCATCTTTGCATCGTTTCATCCTTTCACCCACCTAAGCTATGCTTAAGGGGGGGGTGTTGGTGTAGGTTTTTTTATATTTATTTTTCCTACAAATTATTAAGCAGTGTTGGTGTAAGTTTTTTATATTTATTTTTTCTACACATTATTAAGCATACTTAGGTTATATGAGACATGGTTTATGTGAGGACACGTGGTGTAATCCATCGATTACATGTGTCGCTCTCACCCACACTTGGGTGGTTGAGTCTCACACCATCTTTTGGCCTTTTATGCCACCTCACAAAACCCCTCTCTTGTCTCTTTCTGAGTAGGTTATGCCATGTGTTTGGCATTTTCCAAGTAGTATAACTCCCACATAATTTGGTTATTTTGCTATATAATCATCACTCACCTCTCCCTTCTTGACTAGTTCAGATGAGTTCATCACAACTTAGTCAGTGCAAGGGAATGCTAAGGCATATTGTATCATTTTAAGTGTGATAGTATCATTATTTAGTTATTGCACCATATTCTAGCATTTCATCCTCTTGCTGCTCTCGTATAGAAGGTTAATCTTGGTTTTGTAGGTGATCCTGGATGCTTGAGTTCATCAACAACTCTTACATAGGGTGGTTCACACCTACAGAGAAGGTAATGGAGCTGTGGATGCAGTTGCTAATGAAGCTCTTTATTATCATTTTTGGGTTTCTTGGAATTCAAATAATATACTGTTTCATATAAAAGCTATAATTTTGAAGGAAAAATATGGTGCCAAAGGTATTAATGACACAAATGAGTGCTAATATATGTGATTTTTCTTATCCTAAGATGGTGTTTAAGATAATGTTGATGGAGTACGGTGATAATTTGAATAATCTTACTAAAAGAAAAAATATGTATCTTAAGGAGGGCAGAGAAATGATTACTTATGCTAAAGCTCATAGAAATCATCACCTTCTGATTCTTGGGGGTGTTCTTTGCCTCGGTGCGTTAGTTAGTTCATACGTGGGGATTGATTAAATGATAAGCTCCCCTTTTAATGCGTTGAATTTTAATACCTCTCACTGGTTTTTTTGAAATGCCTATTAGTAGTGTTCTAGATCATTCGAATTCTTTGCTCAGTTTCATAATTATTGGCGAGTATACTAGAACTTTTTTACAAATGCATGAAGCTAGTTTTAGTTTTGACAACGATGAAATTGTTGTTTTGATGATCTCTATTGTGGGTGGTAAAGGTCCTGGTGAAGATTTCTTGTTGTTGCGAAGGAATTGTCTGGTGGATAAGGGTTTGATGTGGGGCCCTTAAGAAAGGTCTAAACCCGTTAATTGTGATTCTCTCCAACAGAATGGGGAGTTATGGGAAATGTTTGAGAGGCGGGGGCTTTACTTCCTTTTTTCAAGCAATGCAGGGCTATAATGATTGTTGGAAATATAATCCCAACTACTCCAGCCTGTCCTGTCCTCTCCATGTTAGTCATCGTATCAACGTTGGATCTTAGTCAAGATCAACATTGAAGACAATTTGAAGATGGATTTGGAAATAAGATTTGAAAGGATATCACATTAATTCCTCTGCAGGCTTCACACGTGTTTTGGGTGCTATGAAATATGTTATTTAAATTGTTGTTCTCTATCCTCTGTGTATGCATAGTTCTCTAATATTGTTTCAGTTTGATTTGTTGTAATCACTCCCAAATGGAGTCCAGCTTCGTAGAGCTGTAAGGAGTAGTGAGAATGCATTGACTTTGTTGATGTCTGCGAAGGAGCAGAAGCTCCAACAATAGTCATAAGAATGTAATGGCAATATGAATGAGCAGAAGCTCCAACAATAGTCATAAGAATGTAATGGCAATATGAATTAGTATAAGCTCCAACAATAGTCATAAGAATGTAATGGCAATATGAATGAGTAGAAGCTCCAACAATAGTCATAAGAATGTAATGGCAATATGAATGAGCAACAACTCAGAAAGTTGTTGTAAGGTCATGTAAGTGTGTTGGTTTGTTTGAGAGGTCAAGCTCAGTCTGAAGATGTAAGAAGTTTGTAATTATGAAGTTGTTTGTAATAGTGAATGCAAAACAAGTTTTATGTCTTGTTTTATCAACGTTATGGAAATGCTTCAAAGTCTATTTCTATTTTTCTTTTTTATCCTCCCTCTTCATTCCATCATTTGGTATCACAGTAGATTGATCATGGGAAGCACTAGATGTTGAGTGTTCTAGAAGATCAGGTCATGAAGAAAGTTGCAGATATTAGAAGCCGAGCCATTCAAAAGATTATTGTAAGGGTTTAAATTTCTTGAAGAAAGGAGAGTTGCAGGAGCCAATGAGAAGAGGCTGCCGATGACAAAGGAAGATCGATGTAGTTGAGGTGAAAAGGAAGTAGCCGCTGTTAGAAGGAAGAGGCCGCCAAAGTTACAGGTCAAAGAGGATTCTGCTGTTGAAGGATAGCAGTTTTAAAGCAAGGAACGCAGATTGTTGAAGATCTTGTTTTGCAAGCTGTCGCCCATTAATGGTAATGCTGCTTAGGTGAGCCGTCAAAGATCTGTGAAGAGTTCGTGGAAGATAACATCTTTCAAAAGAAAATTCATTGGTGTTAGGCCACCAATTTGGAAAAAGACATTGCAATAGTTCTTGGCTGCTATTTGAAAATGGAGATTGCTAGTATGAAGTCGCTAGTTATAGGAAGTAAAGCCATCTTCTTGAAAGGAGGAATTGTAGCTATACCGATTGAAGAATGAAATGTTTGATGCCGGCCAAGAAGATTAGAAGATTGTTTGAAGAATTTTAGTTTATTGTTGTGTCAAAAAAGATCGAGCATTTGCATAGTTGAAGATCTGTCAAAGTTGCTGATGTTGGAAGAAATAAGATTGCTAGATTGTTTGATTTTATGAAAGTGAAGAAAGGTTGATGCATTGTCTTGAGAGAACCACAAGTGCTTTGTCAAAGGAGAAGAAATGTTTTATTGCTTGAGCTATTGCTGAGCAAGTAAAAAGCCGTAGATCCTTGAAAGGAAGATATCAGAAAGAGTTGAAAAGTTTGCAAAAGTTGAAGCCAACTCAGCCGACAGGGAGTAAAGTGTATACCACTCTAAGGAGATCGTAGAAAAGTGATCAGGTAGTCTTGGAAGAGGTTGTAGAAATGTCACAACCGTAGCTGTTAATGGAACCATTGCTCCATTGGAGGTTCATAGCCATAGTTTTTGGTCACAGTTTGAAGGACATTTGAGAATGTGGAGGAATGCGAAGTTGCCAGAACAGTGAGAAAGGAGACTGCAAGGAAAGTGAAAGTGGAGTTGCTAATGGAGATCAAAATATCAAAGGATATCAAAGGAGGGTAGACAAGTGAAGTTGTAAATTGTTAAGGAAATAATATGGTTGACTGTTGTAGCATTATGTGTTTGTGAATGAGTTGAGCCAACTGAAGTTAGGATCCCTGAGCACTAGCAGTGTAGCTCAAAGGGAGGTGCTGAGGAAAACAAGTGTTTCACACCTGAACCAACAATGGACTGGTGACAAGAAGGCCAGAGCTCGTGGTTAGAGCATCCCAATTGAAAAATGGGATTTCGTAGGTTCAATCCATAAGATTTGAAGATTGCAGATGTTGAAGCATCAATGGAAAAGATCAAGAAAGTAATTGGAATTTGTAGTTGTGATTAAGGGGGAGTGTTGGAAATATAATCCCAACTACTCTAGCTTGTCTTGTCCTCTCCATGTCAGTCATCGTATCAATGTTGGATCTCAATCAAGATCATCATTGAAGACAATTTGAAGATGGATTTGGAAATAAGATTTGAAAAGATTTGTAAGGATATCACATTAATTCCTGTGCAGGCTACACACATTTTTTGGGTGCTATGAAATATGTTATTTAATTTGTTGTTCTCTGTCCTTCATATATGCATAGTTCTCTATATATTGTTTCAGTTTGATTTGTTGTAATCACTCCCAAATGGAGTCCAGCTCTGCACAACTGTAAGGAGTAGTGAGAATGCATTTACTTTGTTGATGTCTATCAAGGAGTAGAAGCTCCAACAATAGTCATAAGAATGTAATGACAGTATGAATGAGCAGCAACTCAAAAAGTCGTAAGGTCATATAAGTGTGTTGGTTTGTTTGAGAGGTCAAGCTCAATCTGAAAAATGTAAGAAGTTTGTAATTATGAAGCTGTTTGTAATAGTGAATGCAAAACAAGTTTTATGTCTTGTTTTATCAACATTATGGAAATGCTTCAAAGTCTATTTCTATTTTTTTGTTTTATCCTCCCTCGTCATTCCATCAATGATGCTCTTACTGCTAAGTTTACTAATTTGTGGAGTAATGGCGAAGTGATGATTGGTGGCATTTAGTTTACAGTTTCTCCTAAATTGATAGTGTAGGCAGCTGGGTTGTAGTATGAAGGTTGAAAGGTGGCGGAAAAGAGCTCTAGTAACTATCAGAATTTCATAGACAAATTCTTTGAACACAACGAGAAGTTGAAAAGATTTCAAAACGGGTATGTTAGACTAGAACTCCCTCCTCCCTATGCTCTTATAAGCTTGCATATAATGAGGTATTTTACTCTTGAAGGGCGTTGTATGATGGTTCATGGGTATCACTTCGCCATTTTGAACCATGTAAGGCACGATGATAAGATAATTTTTTTAATTTTTTTTTTCTACTGTTTTCCTCCCTCCAATAGAATATTGAGCATGGAGCCAATCTCCCTTTGCATTGGGGTTTGATAATAGCGGTTTACAAGTTTGTTTTAGCCATCACCCCTCAAAGAAACTTTTTGGTCAATCTTTTAGAGAATACCCCTCCCTCGACTTCTTTTGTTAGGCTTGAGCTTGTGGACAACCAACCCCACTCCCCTTTGCATTGGGGTTTGATAATAGCCTGGTAGAATTCCTAAGTAGGCTAAAAATAAAATTTCTCCCTCTGCCACCCTCGACCCTTTTCACTAATGATCTTCTGAAAGTCACCCCGAAAAAATGCAAGGTCTCTCCCCTCTCTTTCCTGGGTCATCTAAATAGAGCAAGGTGGACTCTAAGGAGGCCAATAAGAAAGGCCTCACTATCACAATTTTTTGATGATCAAGAGATTAGCCCGGAGAGTGAAAACCCCTTATGCAGTTTTGCTATTTTTGGAGGACGAAGGTCTATTTGGCTCACAAAGGCTGCCTCTAAGGATAAGGAAATTGATAAAAAGGGTAAAAAGGAGGTTGGGGAGGGGGAGATGGAAACCTCTGAGGAAGAATTTATTCTTGATAGTTTTGGTGCGATTGAAGAGTTGGAGGACGAGGAAAGCAACCCAAAAATGGAGAAAGAGGAGTTTCAGGAGGAGGACTACACTATGGACAAAGATGGTGGGAATGAGGAAAAAGAGGAGAGATTATGGGGAGAAGGCGGTTGAGGTCAATAATGTGAACCCTACGACTAAGGAAGAGAATGACACTATTATGCAAAACTCCCCTTTGCAGGATAGTGGTAATGATAGGGAGTTAAATATCCTTGATTCTAAAATGAAGTACTTAATGAGCGCTTGACCTAGGTAGAAATGCATCTCGGTGATGATACCAGCTCTAAAATTTTTAAGGTGAAATGGAGGATGCTATTGTTGATGGGTTTTTTTATGACCGCACCAACACAAAATAAAGTTTCCAACGGTCACTCTATCCTCTCTTGATCAAAATATCCTGCATGCTAAGATTGTGAAAGATCATGCATTCAACTCCAAGGTTCCTTCATGCAGTGGACGTAGTTTCAATTGGCTTGATGTGATTTGCTGGTATTTCAAGGGTACTTACGTGATTGCTTACTTGGAAAGGACTCGCAAGACTCGGAAGATATACCAATGAAGCTTGAATTTCCTAGACTAACCAGAAAATGCTGAATTTAAATGGATGCAGGGATTAGAGATGCTACTGTCTACTCTAAATGCGGGACACGAAGATCGATTCTTGCAAACTCAAACCAAGCTCTGCTTTGCCTCACCTTGGACAACTTCCACAAAACCAGTGCAATCTTCAAAGGGGGTAACTTGTAGTATTTAGATCACAGCTTAACATGAAAATACCATCACAATGACGCATACCAACATGTAAGTCATAATCGAAGTTAAGCACATAATATTCCAATTGACCACGCAAGGCAAACTCACCATCAGTGAGCTGCTAATGGTATAGACTAATGAAGTTTGCTCAATTTGACCACCACATTCCACAACTATCTACATACATGAAATAAAATCTATTATACTCTAAGTTCTACTTTAAGATTCTACGCAAATTAGAAGGACGAAGAAACCTTGCTAGCTACCCACAACAAAAGATGAAACCACAAGCAATGATAACTCTTTTTATTATAGGAGTGTTCACAACAATTTCTTACAAAGCATTCAAATGGAAAACTTTCCTTCCTCTCCAATCTAAGCTATGCTATCAATCTATGCTATCTCTACTCTTTTATGCTATTCTCTCTACTCTCTGAATCTATCTATATATGATACAAATGAGGGGGGATGCCCCTTTTATAGTTGGCCAAATCTAGTGGACGACTCAGATTGAATTACAATGAAGGGCTCAGATTGAGCCACATATGCCCTGATCAAGATTCTTCCCTAAAAACCGCCACAAAGAGGAGTGGGGTAATAAATGAGCAAAAGATTCTCCACTCTCTCCCGAAATCATAATGAGCAATTAATGTCCACCATCATCTTGTAGAAGATCATCATCTAGCAAGGCGTTTCCATTCTCCTTCTCCTTGACTGCGAGCTCGACGAATCGGGCTAACACTGCCTCGACCTCCTGAATTGAAATAGGTGGGATATGGTTGAGCTGAAATTCAAGCACCGTGACTGTTTGCCTGTGTCGAGTGCAAGATTTTCTCCACGTGACTAAGGCATCTTGGGTATTTTGAATAATGTTGGAGAAAGCTGAAATATTTTCAAAATCATCCTAAACAAATGATCTCACAACCGAGAAGAAGGGGTCCAACTTGCTCTTTAAGCCATCTACAATCATCTCCTCCGGAGTCAGCCTCCTAGCAAATATAGCCTCAAGTGTGTTCAGGACTCCATCCAGAATATTTCCCATAGCCTTCCTGACTCTAGCCGAATCTGCCCTTGCTGCATCAAAGAAACCACAACCTGTGACCACTGAAGAATACCAACTGGTGAATTCATATCTGTCACCCTCCTAAATCACGCCTCCCTGCACTAGAACCTGCAAGGGCATGTGCATCAAGGCCTCCAAACGAAGAACAGTCCTAGTCTGATAGATATGGGTCTCGCTCCAGGCCTGATCAACGGTGTCCATGTGCACCAGAATGTTAGAGGCCTGCTGATAAGAATGAGCAAGATCCTCCATGAACTTTCATGTTTCAGTGTGAACATGGCCAACCCATTTATTTGCCTCCTGAGCCATTGAATGGCTGGCTGAAAACCAACAACTGCATAAAGACCACTTTTCACAATGTTGTGTGCTGTGATTGACGGAGGATAATCACCTATCCCATGTATTCAACTTCTGAGTGCTCCCAGATTGAATGAGCCAAGATTTGTGTCACTCAGCTCTCCTAGCTTTGAAGTAAATTTTGACTCCGGAAGAAATGGCTTGCTTAACTTCTTGATCACTGCCTGTCTAGATACATTGGCTTTGTTGGACTCAGCATTTGCAGCCTTGTTTGCTCTTGCAGTCGCTCCTCTATTTACTTCTCAGCAACTTTTCCCAACTTCGATTTTCTCTTCACCCATAGAGTCTCAAATTCGCACTTGAAGCTAGTGAGGAGAAATGAAAACTTTCGCAGCTCTTATAACTTAGCCTGAGAATATTTCGATTTCTAGAAGGGGGCTTATTTTGGCAGACACATTTAATTTCCCTCTCCACTTCTTTGCAGAAGTTCGAATTTTCCCTCCTCTGGCAATCTACAGACGTTTAAATTTTTTAAATATTTGAAGATTTCACCCCATTCTTATTTCAAAATAATTCATCATTCAGGCATAGGCGTACTTCATCTTGAAGAATTTTAAAATCCATACTTCAGAAAATATTAAATCATGTGCCTTGGAAAAATTATCTTAAAAGACTTAGGCACATCATTTTATTTTATTCTCCTATATTAAATTTTTTCTATCATTTGCCTTAGACAATTTTCTCTGTCTTAGAAATTTCATCAACGTCCATTTAAAATCATAAGCCAATTTTAATTCATTTCCCCCTTAGAAAATATTTTGGACCCTTTGACTTTAAAAAGAAACATACTTCCCCTTAGAAATTATTTCTCAATTTTATTATTCAAGGGCGCACATGAAGGGTGTCATTTAATTTTTTCACTTTACCCTTTGAAAATATTTCATCATTAATGTTCATTTAAACTTTTCCCACCTTGGGCGCATTTACCCAGTGGCCTTTTATTTTATCCTTAGAAACTTTTCAAGCTTCTAGCCACCATGAATGCACATGAAGGGGGGGGATCATTTGTTTTTTGCTTCCATTTTCCATTCATTACCTTAGAGAAATTTCTTTCATCTTGCCTTCAACCTTGGGTGCATTTCTCTAGTGATGCTTCCACTTTGTGCCTTAGGCGTTCATTTTCACATCCTCCTCTTGACTTTGCCTTGGGTGCACATGAGGGGTCAAGCTTACATCTTCAACGCCTTAGAAAATTTCAAACTCATCTCACTTGCTAAGGGCACATTTGAGGGGTTCAACTTCCATTTTCCACACTTTAGAAATTCTTTCCAAGCCACCTTGATGCCTAGGGCGCATATAGGGGTGTGAGCTTCATTTTCTCATGCCTTAGTCGTTTTTCATGCCCCCAGCTTACCTTGCCCACCTTGGGCGCATTCCCACCCTTGAGCTTCCATTTTACATGACTTCAGAAAATTCCTATGTGCACCTACTCCTTGGGCGCATTTAACCCCTTGAGGTTCATGTCCTATATGCCTTGGAAAAATCTTCAAACATCCTCTTCCTTGGGCGCATATTTCCCCTTGGTACTCCATTTCTTATGCCTTAGGCGTTTCCTACTTGAGCATCCTTCATGGGCGCATTTGAGGTGGGGTCATGCCATTCCGTGCCTTAGGAAAATTTCTCAAACCTCCTTCATCTCAAGGGCGCATTCAAGGGAGTGAGCTTCCGTTTTGTGACTTAGAATTTTTAGCCAGCCTCCTTGTCAAGGGCGCATTTGATGGGGCCTCATGCCATTTTCAATGCCTTAGTCGTTTTTCAATCACCAAGCTTCCTTTCAACTTGGGCGCATATGGAGGTGTGTGCTCCCATTTCATGACTAGGACAATTTTTCATGTCTCCTCCATGAGCCTGGGCACATTACATGGGGGAAGCTTCAAGTTTTGGACAGAAAGATTTCCAACTGATTTAGCCAATTTTGCCCTGCTTGCCCTTGCCTTCTATTTTTAGCAAATTCTGAAGACTTATGATTTTTCATGAATTTTCAACTGTTCTGAACTTGAAGCTGGCTCATTGTGGTCCTTGTGAGCATCTGACCTGTTCACACCTATCGTTTGAATGCGCCTGCTATTTTTAGCCTTGCTCTGGAAGTGACTTATGCATATTACGCTCAAATTTTACCAGTGGACTCCATGAAAGATGCTGATTGTAGTGGGATACATCAGTTTTTCATTTTTCTCAAGTTTTGCCCCTCTTTTTAGGCACCAAAGTTGGAAACCCTAATTTCATCTGCATGTGCCCCAATTGACCTCTGTTCAACTCCGTTTCTGCTCTGCCCTGCTCTGCTCCCGAAACTGAAGATTTGGGACTGTTGGAGTGAACCTACTAAAAATAGTAATTGCCTGAAAAGTGATCAATTGATTGCCGGACTTAGTTGCATGTCATATTGCCCAAGAGATCTCAAAAAACCCAGAAAGACCCAGAAAACTGGTCTGCATGCGAGCACCTACTAAAAATAGTAAGTCATCATTTTGACTTGCATGTTATATCATCGCGAAGCTCTCGAAAAACCCAAAAAGACTATCGTGACATGCATTGAAAAATCATACATGCAAACCCTCAAAATTGTTTCCAAAGCCAAAACAACTAAAAATAGAAAGTTGTCAGAATTCGCTCGAATTTTGCGTGCAAGCACTTTGAAGAGTTCTAAATGTGGTGAAACAGTTAGAATTCCAAAATCTTGAGGAAAAAGATCCCAAATTAAGTACTTACTAAAATAGTAAGTTGTCGAAATTCAGTGAAAATTTGATGGGAATCTGCCTGGAGCCTCTTGATTGCGGTGCCAAGCTCAGATTTCAATTTGCCAACTTGATTTGACCTTAAACAATCCTAAAGAATGAAAACCCTAATTCATCAAAATGCACTTCAGACTTAGCCAAAATTTCCAATTAGGTCCAAGATAGGGACATCCTCGGAAGGATAGAAGGGACAGAGAGAGACACAAAACAACCCAAAAACCAAAGCCAAAAGACCAAAATGGGGCAAAAATTAGGGGGTACCCATTTTGAATGGGGTGATGTGTGAAAAGGTCACAACAACTATAAAAAATATTAGTGTAGTTGATGGCATCATGAAAGAAGTTGTGAACTGTGTCAGGGCAAGGCAAAATTAAGAAGCAATAGAAAAAAAAGCCAAGTGTCTGGGTAAGACTGAAGCAACAAAGAATGAGAATAGGGAGAAGAATGAGAGTTGGTTGGAAGCTGTGGAAGATCTTCGGGGAAATTGGAGTCTCATCAAAGACTATTAATGTTTTTTGCTTTTCTTCATGTTTCAGTTTTGTTTTAAACATCATGACTTGCGGGCCTTCTTTAGTATGGCTTTTAGTTTAGATGTTTTAGTCATGGACTGCTTTAGTTTATATGCTTTTTATATGATTATTATGACTTGTCAGAATGTTCTTAAGACTATTTGGATTATGTTTAATGGCCTGTGGCCTCCTGTTAGTTTAGATGCTGTTATTGTTTTTGGTTTGGATAAGTGGCTTGCAAGTCGTGATGATAATATGGATATTGGCTTGTGTGCCCATACTTGATGGTCCTTTTGGTTTTGCTAACTTTGGTTTATTCCTCTGCTATTCCTAGTTGGCAGTTGTTTTGCCAACCTATTCTGTTGGGCTGTTTTGCTCCGATGTTAGCTTATCTAATAAAAAACAAGTATTTTTTCAAACAATTTCTCCACTCTTTCATTTACAAATGATTTAAATAGTGTTCAATGACAATTATAATTGACTATCACCAAAGTTGAGATAATAGATTTTGTTGGAAAAAACACCTTGTTGGGTAGACTAAGTGATATTTGTAATAATAACACTAGCTAAATCTGGTTGCATTCCCTATCATATGTACTTTATTGTATTCATGTAAATTATGTTTGTGCTATTTTCATCAGGTTATTGCTTTATACTACATAATAACCTTGTCTCAAAAAATTCTTAAATTAAGGTGGTTATAAACCTCATTACATATAATAGAAACATGTTTATTAGCATTTATATTGATTTTGTCTAGTTTTGTGCATTCTTCTTATTAGTAGTATTGATAATGAGGCTTATTATTTTCCTTACAAATGAGGAGCTCTACTCATAAAAATTGTCAAACTAAATCCTCTAAAATTGAAATTCAAAATTTGTCGTAAAAGAAATCATATCCGCTATGCTCACCATAAGGAGAAAATAAGTATTCATCGTTGTATGCGATGCATATAGAAACAAACGGTCCAAACCAAACAACAACTATTCATTCAATCAATCACGTGAATCTACAAGATCCCAACTTGAAAACACTTATGTCTAGTGTGCATTGGTGACTACATCAAAGAATGTAACATATTCACAATTAGACCACAACATTACCAAACTCCAACGATGACTTTGTAACAACTTCTATAAGAGTTCACTAAAGAATAGATGCATTATCAAACTTGCAAACATGCACGATATGCAACAAATACTAATGTGGCATGCGTACCAGCTCAACAAACAATAGTTCAATTTGTACTAGATGCTTTCGTGAGAAAGATGGACATCGATTCTCAACATTTGACAATATGGACTCAATGAAAGAACCAAACGAGTTGAAAAATTTAACCCAAGTGGAAGAGATGCTCATAGCACAAGTGAAACAGATAGTGCAAGTGACTCATGCCCACGAAGGGGAACACAAATATAGTGGTCACATAATTAGTTTCCCACAAGATATCAAAACGATAGCAAAATCTCTTCAACTTAAAATTGCAGACTTGAAAGTCTTAATATTTCAAAGATTCCATACATGAAGGAACCATTATGATTGCTATGTAAGTAGAAGTTGTGTGTGTTGTATTACAGTATAAGATTACATATGACCCATACTACAAAGATGTCAACTCATTAGCACAACTCCCTAATACAACTACAAACCTTTCAAACATGCTTCATACCGTTAATACTGAAAGTGAATATATAGTACCAGACATTGAATCTACAACTAGTTGGGATCAACTTGAAAATGAAATAGATTACTCATCATCATTTATGGTTAGATTACTAAATAAATGTTATGAGATACAAATCATCAAAGAAACTTATAAATTAGAGATGAACATGACATGTTTATTTATTGATCACAATGGGACTCCTCTTTGATAAATTAATACAATATTGAGGGTCTTTTAGATATGGCTTTTCCCATGCTCTTTCCAAATGGAAATGCACTACACCTGCATCCTCGATATAGAGAAGTTGAGATGCATGAATGTGTTGCACTTAATGAGGTTTCGTTACACTAGATATGAAAGCCATCCATTATTTCAAGATTTTCTATTGAACCTTATGATATGTCATTGTAGCCAAAGACTTGCTACAATGTTTATCAAGAAATTTTTTAGGAGTCCATACCAACCACCATTGATAGTCTTCGTTTCCATATACAACAATTGCCTGACACTCAATTGGCTAAACAACTAATGCATTTTGGTTCTTCACTAAGAGGGACATGCTCATATTGGAATAAGTGTTGTGGTGAGCTTTTGAATATGATCAACCAATTTGGATCACCCATTCTATTCTTCACATTAAGTGTTGTAGATGCTAAATGGTCAAATTTATGACTATTTTCAAATGGCATAACATCTAGATCGCAAACTAATAAAGACTTTTCATAAAACATAATTAATAACTTACATACCACATCCTTATACTTGCAGCAACTATTCACAGTCTTTCGTGAAGAAGTAATAGAGAAGCTCCTCTATACAAAAGATTATTGGTATAGATACCAATGGCAACATCAAGGGTCCGCATATGTACATGGATTCCTTTGACTTAACAATGCACCAAACATGGACATACTTGACTTGGGAAACCATGCACATTTAGAAAAAACAAAAACATTCTTTGACAAATATGTCACTATATGGAACCCTCATAGTCCATATGAAAAAACAACACATGATATCGATCTTTGCAAGATGATATTTACTTACTAAATATAATTGAGATCTTTTCTAAAAATACATTTGTTGACTATGAAGATTTAATCAATCATGTCCAAAGACAGAAAATGTACTAAAGCAACATGCTTACGTAGGAAGTTTCAAGTCATAAAACATTGATACAAAGCTCATTGGAATGAGTGTATGAGCTCTTCCTTGTCTTGTGATTATGCTAGAAAGGAAACATAAGCCTTTGCACAAAATGATGATAGGGTAAACATACACAATCTTGAGATGATTTTAATATGGAGAGCTAATGTGGATTGCCAATCTATCATTTCAAAAATGCTTATTTTTAATTACATTGTCAAATATGCATCTAAAGCAAAAATAAAATTAGAGAGCTGTATTGATATTCTAACAAAGATATGTAGAAATCAAAGACCAGAAGACTAATCTTTAGCAACATTTATAAAATTCATGACAAAGATTGCTGCAGATTGCAATATAGGCGCACAAGAGACATGTCATATGCTATAGAAATTACCACTTGTTATTTGCAATCACTCCTTTATGACAAAAAATGTTGGCCGAAAAGTATTCTATCAAATCACAAGAAATTTGGATAAAAATACATTAGAATTGAGCTATCAACATTCCTACATGCATTGCTTTGTTGAGATGAAAACAATAACATTGATTGAATCTGCATGTTCCTTTTCATTTTCTTCTTGTCGCGAAGGTGCAAGTGGAAAGATGGAAACAACAAGCAATTGTCAATGTCTTTCCTCGATTCTATAATATTCGAAATGAGGATTCAAAACATTCTGAAACTTTATATTGGAGTGAGCTACTTCTCTACAAGTATTTTTGTGGCATTGCCACCGATATAGGTCTCATTAAAGATGCTGTTATTGCAAATTGGAAGGAAATGAATATATTTAAATATTTTGTGTGGCATGTCAATTGCATAATTGATATAGAGGTTAACCATGAAGAGGATGACGACGTTGATAATGAGATGGGAATAGGAAATACAATAGAAATGAATGAATGGGGGTTGCTATCACAAATGGGCCTTGCTAGTGGTGAAAATCTAAATTTCTTTGAAATGCTTGGTAGATGTGCTTTTGTTAGTATCAACAAATGGGGTGGACATACTATACCTCCACGTTTACAGGATTGCACAACATTCCTTAAGCACAAACAAGATGTCCCAACAAGATGACCAATCCACATTAGAGTTGCCAATCCACATTAGAGTTGATTCGTTGAATAGTCCACCATATCCAGTATCTCCCAAACAAGAATTAGTAATTACCATTATTTAAGAATACTATAACGATCATTCCTTTAACCAACCCTTGCATATGATCATTTAAGGAACAATGGGTACAAGGAAATCCTATCTAATTCGTTGCATCAGGCATGCACTTTGAAGATTAACATCACAAAAACATAATCCATTCCTTGTTGTTGCTCCTATAGGAATTGCTGCATTCAACATACATGCCTCAACTATATATTCAAACCTTAAGATTCCAAAAAAAGAAATGCAACTGTTAAAGAGGCAGTCACTAATAGTATTTCAAGAAGTCATTAAGCATGTGAAATGCTTCCTTGTGGATGAGATGAACTTCATAGGGCCAAAGTTGCTGTTGAAAATAGATAATAGATAATAGATTGCATGAAGCTATTCCCAACCAGCAACACCTATGCTTTGGTGGCACATCCATTATTCTTGTAAACAGTTTTCCATCAATAAGGTGACACTGAAACTCAAATTGACTTTTGCCAAACATTACAAAACATGCGTAATGTAAAATCAATTGAATAGGATTGGGAATTACTAGTGAACCACACAAACAAATTATTATCAATAGATGAACAAAAAGATTTTGACCACTCAATGCACCTATTTGCTACAAATGATCCAGTCAGCGTACACAACAAAAAATGCTTAAACTACTAACTATCCCTGTTGCACTTAATGTTGCAATAAAAACACATAAAATCAAACATTGATAATGATGTTAACCAGCTTCCCCAAGAATTCTTGCTATGTAAAGGCCATAAAATCATGTTAGCAACAAACTTGTGGATTAAGATATTAGACAGAGTGTCGTTAGAAGTTGTCAAACATTAGGTGGGAATGGACAGCGTTAAGAATGCTCTCCTTCAAAAATTAAATCTCTATTCAGTGGAAGAGGTGCTTAAAGCCGGAATAGGGGGTATTGGTTGTATTGGCAAGACCATAGTTGCCAAGTCCATGTACAATGAAGTTTATGGTAATTTTGACGCTTCTTCTTATGTGTTTAATTTTTGTGCCACTACTGCAGATGCCACAAGTCTTACGAATTTTGTTGTAACAAATACTTAAAGATTCAACCAAATATGATGAAAAAGTGCATATTGTTGATTAGGGCATATCTTTGTTCAGAGATTGTTTGGAAGGAAAATGTGTGCTGCTTATTTTGCATGATGTGGATGTTATTACACTTGAATGCTTTTGCTAAGGATTGGTTGGTCCATAGAAGCAGAGTTATTGTAAATTCTAGAGACAAACACATTCTTAATGTTGCTCGGGTCTCATTTAAATGTATTGAGGAGCTGAGCGAGTTGGAGATAAATGAAGGTCTCCAGTTATTTAGTTGGCATGCTTTTCTCAGAGCATCTCCAAGCCTCAGTTATGAGGATTTGTCAAAATGAATAGTGGATTGTAAGGGGCATCCTCTTTCTTTGGAAGTGATTGGATTGTTCTTGTATGATTAAGTAGAATGACATAGGTTGCTGGAGAGAGGCTCTTCACAACATTTCTCTCAACCCAAAGAGTCAGAAAAGACTCTAGATCAGTTATAGTGCTCTCAGCGATGAGGAAAAAATAAATAGTTGTTGACATGGCTTGCTTCTTCATTGGAGAAGATAAAACATATCCCATTGTTTCTGTCGAAATCCTTCTACAAGATGGTAGACACTGCTGTATCTAATCCTTTGATGAAGTTCCTGATAAAGATTGATGACAAAGGAGCATTTGATACACATATTTGAGAGATTTGGGACAAAACAATTCCAACAATTGCAAAGAGGGCACTCGACTATTGGGGGGGCTACCCATTTAAGCATTGTATCCAACATCATCAATTTCTTTCACCTTCTACTAACTGGAGGAAATCCACAAAGGCTTAAAATGCTGTACAAATCTGCTATTTGCTATCTTCATTTGCAGGAATTGCCCATTGAAGGTGCATGAGAAGACACTAGCCATGCTTCCTCCAAGTTTGATATGGTTTAGTTTGGACATTGTAAGTAAGATGAATAGAGTAATAAGGAAGCCACACTACTCCAGATTTGTGGGTAACATTTGGCAATATAAGATTATGCAACTAAAAGACCTTCCTATTTTCACTTCCTAATATATGGCTGCAGCATCTGTGGCACTGTTTTCTGTGAAAGAAAAAGGAAAAACATGGTTTAAGTTGTTGATTATTGGTAAATAATTGACAATAGGAAATTGGGATATTGATTATTCCAAACGTCAATGACTTTTGTTAAGTATAGTGGACCAATGATAACTATGAGTCTATGAGCATATGATATGATTCCCTCTGTTATGCATGCGGTGAGCAAGGATGAATGCTGCTGATTCTACTTTGGGGGGCCGTGCAGGTATCTAACTGGATTCTACAACATTCATTGAATTGTGATATATTGGTTCTAGATGGACCAAATGCACAATTTTGGTTAGAAAGGGGGTTTATGTGGGACAAATTCTAAAATGTTGAAGTTAGGACTTGGACTAGAGGATTCTAGCTCAAGCCCTATGGACATGTGTAAGATTTAAGGGTCTGAAATTATGCCGCCTAAATCATAATATTCTTCAAGATTTTAAATTCAATTGTGTATTTAGAAATCAAGCCTAAAATAATAATCTAAGCTATTAAAAAGATTAGCTGGGAGTTTTAAATACAAAAAGTACTGCCAAATTTCAGGACGGTGCCCTTAATCATGAAAATTTGTTGGGATACTAAATGCTTTTCTTTGTTTACTGGCAGTTTTTCTCCAAGGCTAAGTTCATGCTAAGAAGAAGAGCTACTGGTTTCTTGCTATGCCAAACTGTGCTTGGTATGCATGCATGCAAAACTATGGTATTCTTGGTAATAGTGAGTACCTATGATTTGGATTAAGACTATTAGCAGTATGTTTTGTACATTGGAGAATGTGCTCTTTGGATTGTGATGAATAGAGTTGTCACTGTTCAGTATACCGTGGTACCTATGACACCAACGTACATGGGACAATGATATCCAGGTTACATGGAGTCTCAGTTTTGGTAATATGTATAGATCTTTAGGCATGGAAAGTGGTATTAAATTTTAATGGACTGTGGTAAGGCATAATTAAGTAGAGTGTAAGGGTTAAAGATAATTGCTTTCAGTACAGGCTGTCTTTGCAGGTTAAAATACAATTAGTATAACTCCATTATACATGATCTCTTGCAAAAATTGTGAATGGAAAGGAATAGATGTATTATCACAGAATCCTGTGTATTAATGTCTATGTTTCTCTTGTTTTGGAATATTGATACATAAGATATCACTGTGTATGTGATACTGGGGCATGACAATAATGTTTCTGGTTTGGATTTCATGTGGTTTTTAAACTTGTATATTGCATTTTGGTTATGATCACTATACTGGCCATTAATCTATGAAGGCATTGTATGTCTGTTTGTATGAGATTTGTTACGCAGGACAGGGATACATGTGATCTTTGAATGCTGGGGCTGAGTTATATCAGCAACTAGGGATAACAATAGGCATGTATCTCTGTGATATTGGACTATGCTGCGTAAGATCTTTTGGTCATGAAAGGCTGTCTAAGCTGTGATTTCTTTATATTCTAGTTATTACATTAAGTTTACTAATGGTTGAAATACCATTAGTTGACTGATATAAGCATGATAGCCTTACATCCTGGGCCTAGGTGGATGAGGGCAGGGGCGAAGAGTGGGTGTCATTGAGTGATATCATTACATTGACCAATGGTCATAAATGGAACAGTAATGAATTCACTAAATGTTTGACTGCCTTGCCTTACTCACCATCTTAGGTATGTTAGTACCTAAGATACTGTTGCACGAGGTACTGCCCCTTGGCTCCAGTTTGGTCATTTTAGATTCACCATAAAATACTAAGTGCTTGAGGATAATAAGGTCTTGAATGCTGATCTACGGTGGTGATGCTAGCACAATCTTCAAGAAGATAAACATGAGATAATGATTGTAAAAGAGTGTTGGAATTCGCATTCCAAGATGTTTAAGATGGATTATTTCTTGTGTGTGAATAACAAAGAACTACATTTGACTTTGATCCCATTCGACACAGTTATGTAGGTTGTCCTGTCGCAGAAGAAGCGAAAGGAAATCAAGTCTGCAGGGGAGTGTGCTTGGGTCTCTCTCTTTTTGCAAGGTTATGTCCAGTATTTAGCCCTAACATTTGAAATGTGCTCGTCTTTTTTATGATTTCTCATATCTAACAAGATTTGTATGCAGAATCAGTTATGAAGGATTAAACTGCACCTGATTTTGGAATGAGTGTATGGAAAGCTATTGCACTCTAAATTTATTGTAAACTAACCTTGTTTCAGCTGTTCTATAGAATTTAGAATCAGGGTTCGGCACTGTTATACCTTGATGCTGAAGTAGATTTTATATGTAAATGTTTTTGACTTCTTCTGAGACCTCACTGGATGTGGGGTTGATTTTTAAGCCCTCAACAGGAAACGTGTATGTGGTTGGTACCATTTAAGTGTTGGAAAGTCCCATGCAGACCCTGGAAGGCACCTTAGCTGCTTTGGAAGGTAATGCTCAATCATGAATTAGCTGTTACCTATGCTTGTCTTATAGAAAGGTTTTGATAGATCAATACTAGATGATTAACATCTAACTTGGAATGTTGCAAGTGGGTTCTATGTAACAGAACTATTGGGAACTAATTAGAACTCCATGCTATCATGGTAAGGAAGACTTTTGGAGTTCAAACTTAGAAGAGCAGCATCTGGAAAAAGTCAGTACTGATCCTAAGGAGGACTTGCAGGGCCATAACGGAAATGTAGTTGAATTCTGTAGAAATGTCTAAAGATTTATTTAACTCATTGCTTTTAAGCTCCAAATTAATCATATGGTAAGTGCTTAACAAAGGATAGGGATGAGTTATGGAAGAGGTTTTTCTACTCATGACTTATAGAACCTAGCACTGTGTTGCAGAAATTAACAGAAAGGCCTTTCGAATAATATATTATTTGAAAGCCACAAATGTGAAGGATTATAAAAAAGGGTAAAATAATAAAGCTAAAGTCAGTAAATAAATGTTTTAGAATTGATCTTGGAATATGTTTGTATTTGCCACCTTATTTCTGGGGTTTGGCAGGTAGGGTAAAAAAATATATTGCCCTATCCATGGAACATAAAAAAATAGTAAATGCTAAACCCTTGTATGATTGAAATTAGCAAGGTACATTATCAAGGTTACGTTGTTATAATCCTTGGCCATATGGAAGAATTAACTTGCACCATGATATCTTTTCTGCTGTAAGTGTTTAAATTCTAGGTGACCCGTTGTATAATGATGTGGTTTGTTGTGCATTTGGACAAAGAGAATGTACTCTCTTAAGGTCTGATCCAAGATGTTCCTTAACATTGATACAAGAAAAGATAAATGTATATTATTAATTGTGTAATTATTGGATCTTTCAGATAGGGGTGGTCTAACTCTTAATGCATGCTCTTTGGAATCCTAAGTTATAGGTATACTTAAGATAAATGGATTACACGAGCAGGAAGATGGTATGGTGAGTTATAAGGTAATTTACTCTCGAATGTTATATGAAACATAATTCACATCCTTCAATTCAACATATCAAAAAATTCTCACTAGACAAAAATCGATAAAGACAAAAATCGATAAGGAAAACTACAAATTTGATACAAATTATAGTTACAAATGATATCAAATGAGAGCACAAAATTTTGGGAAAGTGTTTTCTATTAGATTTGAATAAAAAATAAATAAACATAATAGTTACAAAATGGTATCTAATGAGAGCATAAAGTTTTGGGGAAGTGTTTTCTATTAAATTTGAATTAAAAAAGTATAAAATTGCATCATCAATGGATTGTGTATTTATGATAATAATTCCATATCCATACAAATTATAAATTATAAAAATTTACAATTTTCTCTTCTTGTTTTAGTAAAAACTTGGTGGGAGGGTTTAATCCTTGCATGTGTGGTTTTGTGCTCATCTTAGAAGGTTGTGCCTATGGCTCCTCCTTACTACTAGATGTTAGTGACTCCTTTATTTTATGTTCTCATCTGCATTGATGCCATTTGTATTGATGCCATCTAATCCGATCTTTTGCTTATGTTACATCTACACCTTTATGACTTATTTCTTAAAATCAACAATCTCATCTTCTATGAACAAGAAGGGATCTTCATTTTGTGTAGTTTAGTTACTTTAGAAATTAGTCTCATCCAAATCAATAAGCTCTTATATTTTTTGTCCACTTTTCTTGTGTAAAGCCAAATGTTGTATCGTACAAAAACTATGTTAAGGCATTGTGGAGTTGATTTATTACACTTTTGTTTGTCAATGATGCCAAACTTCTAGTTGCACTCAGTAAAAAACTATGGAGGGCTAACTTTTGAAGGTTTGGGATATTTTCACTTAAATATTTCCACATAGACAAGATTTTCAAAAGTTGCAAGGAAACAATATTTTATTAATAATTATGATTTGTAAATCATAATAAAAAAAGTTTAATTTGTTACTTGGTATTTGGGTGGGTTGGATTTCTCTTGAATAGCTAGTGGTAAATAAAAGCATCTCTCTAGCTTACTTCTATTTTGTTATTGAAATGATTAGGTCTCTCGCCTCAACTTGAGGGGTCATCTTCTTGATACATGTTTGCAAGCTTTTTACAATCTTTCTATTTGTGTCTATGATTTTTTTTTTTTAAAATTGGGTTTGGAGCAACACCACACTATATGAATGGGTTGGTGGAGTTGATTGTTTCACTTTTGATCAATGATCTTCCAAATGAGATTAAATCTATATCTATTGTTTTAGATGGTCTTTTTATCCTTATCTATAGTTTTTAAATGTATCTTATTAGGTTTTATTTTATCCACCAAGTACAAAACTCACTTAAGGTTCTAACACATACAAAATACAAACAAATTATAACTAAAGAGTATTTAGAAGAGAAGTTATAAGTACAATGAATATTTAATAAAGAACAAAAAATAATTTGATTCAATTTGAAATTTAAATTGAATTTTGAAGTTACCTTGATGCTCTTTGCATCTCTCTTCATAAAGATATAATAAAGACCATTTTTCTTGTTTTACTCATCAACCTTCTTTGAATATGTTAAAGAGTCACAAACATCTACTTCAAGGATGCCAATGAGCCTTAAATACTTTGCAATGATGGAAATTTATTTGCAAACATTGTGTCACCTAGTCACATAAGCTCTTTCCTCTTCTATGATCTCTCATTAAGTTTAGATTATGCAAGTGATTATAGATAGTATATATATTTTTTAATTTTTTATAATTAGTAAGATCTAATCAATCAATTTTGTTAACAATTTTCAAAACAAGGTCAATGCAATGGGATTTGCAATGGTTTCAAAGGAGTAATAAATGCCTCTACAAATATTTTGCTAGTTACCATGTATGTTGCATTGTTAATGACAAATTGTATCACATTCTCTATGCCCACCTTTAAGACAATCTCTTTCACCATCAAACTTAAAGTTTTTGCATTTTTTATTTTGTTTAGAGATATTAATTGATGACAAGAAAACTACTTCACCATTTGATACCATTAAAAATATCATTGATGTTGTGGTTCCTTTAATTTAATCACCCTTCGAAAAATGACACATCTAAATTTTTATCACAATTTTTTTTAATCTTCCATAATTATCTTTGCATTGGTAACAAAATTTTGAAGCAATCTCCAACTTAATTATTTTAGAGAGAGTGTCTTGCACCCTTTCCATACAATTGTTAATGATGTCACTAAATACTTTCAAAGTGGGTTGTTGAACACACCAAAATACTAAGAGGAATGGGGGGGGGGGGGTGAATCAATATACTTCAAATTTCAATCCCAATTAACAATTATTGAAGAGAAGTTATACTTTTAAGCATTCAACTACTTAATCAAAACAAGAAAGAAGATCAACACACACACAAAAACATAGATAACACCAAATTTACATGGAAAACCGCATAAGGGAAAAACCATGGTGAGAAGTGCTACTAGGAGCTACTATTCTAATCCAACCTCACAAGTAAATAACGGTTACAACTTTGATTTTAGACTACAACCCAAGGAATCAACTACTCCTTGACTTTGTTTTAGGGCTTAAAACCCAAGGAAGCTACTACTCCCTAATTGAAAAAAAGAACAATTGAAATATAATCAATTTTATGGCTTCAACCATTGATAGTCATTAATTCTGCACATTAGATCTGTAGCGGATCTTGTCACGCTCTACTCATGCATTCATACATCTTTGCACACTTCCATAATTCCCTTCACATCTTTGATCTTCTATATATATATATATATCATCCGCATGCTTTCAGTTGGCCATAAATAAGAAATTATGAAACTTTTAACATGTTGGCCTACATCTTCATTGACAGTATACAAAAAATGATAAAAAAGTATTTACGTTTCACCCAAATGAGTTAGCATGACGCATACAACATCTATAAATACTTCTTATACCCTGCTCAATTTTGAATTAGTGGTGCACATCACAAACATGCCTTAGTCTGCCTCAACAACATAACTTTACAAAGTAGCTTGAAAATTTGTGTGGTATTGGAAACAAGAAAGATCTTCACACACTTCAATCCTTAGACACTATGAGACATGTGAAGTTTCAACACAATCTCATACAATTGATCTTCACTATCTTTTGTTGGCACAAGTATACAAACATATGTTTTGTTGAAGAATAGGCATCCAAAACCAACTGTAACAATCTGTCACTTGAGAATTAAAGTTGTGGAGCACAAAAACATTTGATTCTTCAATATAGAATGCATAAAAAATTACTAAGAATGTCCCCAAATCTGCTTGGCCAAATCTTCACAACTGGAGGAATAAAGAGCATTCCAATAAGCCCTCATAAGCACTTTGCTTTGTCATAGCACAAATTGGAACTTTGTCACTTCTAACTTTCACTGCAGAAGGTATAATGGTATTAAACCTTGGAAATAACACCTTCATATCTTCATCAGATTATCTTCACAATTGCAAGACTAAATCTTGCTCTGCGGAAGGATGCAGACCAAAACATTGCCTTAGAGTATACGTTGTGAATGCATAAGGCAAAACCTCTGCAACTTATCACTAAGTGCGATACACCAAACTAGCAAGATATCAATGTAGAGATACAAAAAACACATTAAGACATTTGTACCCACCTGCACATCATTCATAGACAACCACTAATTACAAATCTTCCACAACACTGCAATGTTGACTTGCACCATTAGATATCTTTGCACACTTAGCAATATCTGGAGTATATACAATCATAGACATACTTTTGACATCAATGACAACCAATATTATCAAGCTACAACAATCTCCCCCTTTGTCATTGATGGCAAAAACCAATTGATGTGCACACACTCCCCATTAGATGTACATTTCTCTCCCCCTTTGACATCAAGGGCAAATGACAATAAAAATTTCTCTGTACATGTAAAACTATAAAATCCCCTTTAATCTATACAAATTTTACTCCATCTGGACAAACATATCCTTATATCTACTCCGCATATATACACAACAAAAAAAGGATATCTTACATAAAAAATGTAACACAACTCACATGGATGGCAATTTTTTTTTTGTAGATTGACTTGATATGGATCAAGTTGCTATCCCATTACTTCTTTGCAGCGGTTAGGGTCTGGAATTGACATGTTAGTTGCACATATGTACCTTTTACTTATTTCAAAGAAGATGGTGCCTTGTATTTTTGAACCACACCATTGGCTTCCGCCAAAAGTTTAGTGAGTGAAGCCAATCTTAGGCTCACTACTCTCAATTGTTTCACATGACCTTTGAACTGTTCCCTTTGATCTTGCAGTTGTTGTATCTGGGAGTGCAAGCTTTCCACTTGCGCCCTTATGGAACCATCACTGTCTTGTACATAATCATATGTTGCAGCCACATTAGTGATCTGCATTTCAATTGCATTAATTTGATCATTTATACTCTGTTATTGCAGACCATTTGAGATATAAAACATATAAAGCTTTGGCTTCCTCCAATTATTTATGAATATCTTTGATACAAGATTGCAATTTGGCCAATGTGTTGTCACATTTTCTAGAGGCGTCATTCAATCTCTTTTCATTGATATTCAGTTTTGCTTGCTTCTCTAGATGAGATGAGTAAGTCTCAAAAGACTCCATGAATTGCTTCATCTGTTGTGTAGGGCAATGATGAATCTCTTTTAGCATCTGATAGTTTCTCTTCCAACACCTTCATTGCTTCTTCCATCACTTCTACACTCTCCACCTATCACTGTAGTAGTTCTTGTCTTGATGTGGAGTGGAGTACATCACCAAGCTTCAACTTATGCAAGGGAGACATACTAGACAAATTATCTTGTCCATCAAAAGTAGGAACATGGAAAATTGAGGAGACACCACTGGTTGTATCTATATTTCCTGAGCTAAGAACTCCTTGATGGAGTCAACTAGAGAGGAATATGTTTTCTTTGATCTTCCTTCTCATTTTCTTCTTGTTTCTCCATTTCTTTCTCCTCTTTATTTGCTTCCTTTTCCTTTTCTTATTCCTTTTTCTTTTCCATCTCTTTCTCCTTACTGAATACATCTTCATCATGTTGACTGAAAACAACTTGTTCTTCCTGCTGGTCAAAGACAACTTTCTCATTTGGATCTTCTAGAGGGGGCATGTTATCGATTTCTTGTTCATCTAGAGGCTCCTGTACATTCATTTCAACATCAATATCATGCTTTTTTGAAGACTCCTATGCAACCACATCAAATTCACTTTGCACTTCTTCAATAATCTTCTTAATTACTTATTCTATTTCTATTTGAATCTTCTTTTTTACATCATCATCCATGCTCAGCAGAAGATCTATCCTTTGCTTTGTGTGGAGCTCCTTGGCTTGCTTCTGGATTATCTTCTCCTTTTCTACTTGGGAGATAGAGGACCCAACCTTGTTTATTGTCTACTGTCTCAGATCCTCATCCATGTTGATTGCATTTTCTCTTCTTTGCCTCAAAGCTCGAGTTAGGATTTTCAGGGCTTTGCAACCAATGTTACTGAAAGATATGTTTTTCTTGAGAATATACTCAATGATAGCCTTTTCAATTGTCTTCTAATCTTCCAGAGGGACTTCTGGATGGAGCACTGTGGTTTATCCAAAAAAAACCATGTCTGACAATTCCATTTAAGATGGCTCTAAAATCAAGGGGGTCATATGAGACAAGAGGAGTTTGCTCTATTTTCTTGTCTTCTATCTTCTCCACTTTCTTTTTCTACTTAGAGGTGCCTTCATCCTTAACTTCTTCCTCCTCTTTAGGTTCTTCCTCATCTGTCTTCTTCCTCTTTGCCTTCTGCTTAGTCCTAGTATGCACACCTCTTGTGGCTTTCTTATGTGGTGGAGTTTTTGATGCAACTATTCTCCTTGTATTAGTAGACTGTGTAGATCCAAAGGGTTGTAGAGAAAATGCAACAATAGAAGAGGATCTACTGGACCTTCTTAGTTCTTTGCTAACTTCTAGAGGAATAGTCTTTGCTATAGAACTCTCTATAGGATCATCAAATATAGAATTTGGAGGAAGGTCCCATTTCTTGTGAAGCTCATCCTTGTTTTTTTCAAAATGATCCTCTGCACGCTTCTTATATAACTTATATGTCAAATCTCTCAACAGTTGTATCTTTTGGCTTCAACAATATATCTACATATCCTTGTATATATTTAGGGGCAACCTCATAAGGAAATTCATGAATCCATGAGGTTCTAGGCTCCACTGCTTCCATGTATCAATGATCCTTATCCACCATGAATTTAACCTCTTTCTTATACTTCCGAACCAAATCAAATGGTATCCTTCCTCTACTCTGCATTTTTGTTTGTAGATTCTTAAACAATCCCCAATAGAAGGTAGTGTATGCTTGCTTGTTCTGGAAACCTCTTATGCGATTTCTAATTTGAGTAGCTATGAAAATAACTTATCCCATATTTTGCCTTGAATGCTAGGTAATTCATTCAAGAAATAGAATGTGAGGCAAATGACCAGTGAACTAAACTTGGAATTGTATCTGATTTTCTTTATCGTCTTCAAATTATCCATTAGATACCCTCTCAACAATTCACAAAGATATAAATTAGCACCTTATTTCACCATCTGATAGGCAGTATGAATTGCAATGGCGGTGGTAGAACCTTCTCTGTTTGTGAAGTAAATTTTAGAAGATATCCCCATTGAGGCATAACGGACTTAGGATGAGTGATGTCCTTCAAAGTTAGGGTTCTTTTATCAAATTTTTCTCCATAACCCTTTCATTCTTTAAAAACTTCAACACCGGGACTAGTTCAAAGGCACAAAGACTAGTAACTACCCTAATTGATTCTTTTGTAACTATGTAGGGCTTATCCAACCAAATCAATTCTTCATGAATGTGACTTAGAACAATTCTTACCCATTCTTTGCAGTCGCAAAAGTCTAGAAAATATTTCTAGATGTCTAACCCTTTTGCTGCCATATTTGCATATTCAGGCTTGTGCACACCATTCTCATTCAAGAGTTCATGTCGTACCACTTCAAAAGATGTGTGATCAATCTCATTTAGTGGGGTATGGATGTAGATTCTTACATCCTCAGAATACACCACATCTGCAAGAACGTTTGAAAATGCACCATCTTTATCAACCTCCATCGCCTTGAATGGGAACTTCTTGTATTTTGGCATGGGTTTCTCCATGACATCAATCACTTGCGGGGTTGCCATTGATATTCCCTTTTGAATTTTTCAAACACAGTCGCTAGGGTATGGCACGAACTCACAAAGATAGCTTTAAAAACCCTTCTCTCTTCTCCACTTCCAGACACATGCAATTGAATGCAAATGAGATCAAATCATTCAAATGAAACATAAAAGTCCTTCCATTTTCCCTAAATTTTTTCTATTAGTGCATTCGTACTTGTTAGGTAAAACTCCTACCAGATTTCTCTATGTTATCATAAGGATGCAAGGATGCTCAACACACCTCCACAAATCATTCCTTTACTTCAAAACATTGATCAAAAGGTCCAGTCTTGCTCAGGACACCTGCCCACCAAAGGAATTGATCCAATTCACCTTTTATGCTGAAATATTCCACATTTTTTCTTTTTCAGGGGGCTAAAAGGTTTGCAAATTATAGCTCCCCTAAGATAATGTTCTATCTCAGTTTGTCATAGGATCTTGTATAGAATGCATAAGCATAGTATCATCCTTCCTCACATTGTCCTGACCTTGTTTCTCTTTCCAATCTTTTTCATTTCCCTTCTTTTGCTGAATTAGGGTTTCTTCCTTCTTCCGCTTTTGAATAGGTGGTTTCACAAAACCACTTCTACAAAACTTTTCTTTATGCCCAACCTTATTGCATTTGTAGTAAACAATATTATGCTCAGTAACAAAGTTATTTCTCGTAACTATAGTTTTGGATTCTATAACCTTATGACCAATTTTTTTGCAAGCATAGCAATATCCATGAAAATAAATAACATTGTATCTTTGAGGCACAAATGGTTTTCTGCCCATGTAGTCATTTCTTCTTTCTCTAGATCTACAATTAATAGCCTTTTTCCCAAATTTATTGCGAGAATAACAATAACCTTGAAAATATTGAGTGAACCTGGTAGGGGCATGCTGTCTAGTAGGTGGAGGACCTTTGAATCTCCTTTGTCTCTAGAATGGAATGAATCCACCTTCTTTCTTGCTATCTTGATCCGACTTTGCATTTTTGGAGGGTATTTTCTTAGGTTCTTTAGTGCAAGCTTTCTCCTCCTTTATTTCAGACTTTCCTTCTGCTTTGAAATTCTCATATAGGTTTGTAGATGTACTAGTTGTAGGAATTTTACCTCTCTTAGAACCAAGGAGATATTTTTCTTTTGAAGACTTGAGAGTTGATTTCATCAAAACTATCAAAACCTCCTTTCAGCTTTAGGCCTTTGTCAATTTGTTGTTTTTCTTTTTTCAGTTCTTTCCTTAGGAGACAATCTCTTCTTCAAGCTTGGAGCATTCAATAATTTTGTCAATAAGCTTGATATTCAAGAACTCTTCAATTCTTTTACCTTATTTAGCTTGAAATTTCAAATTGCCAATTTTCTTCTCCGATTTTTCAAGTTTAAACTGAAGATCTTCATTCTTTTCTCTTTCTTCATCTAGATTATTTAGAGCAGAAATGAGTTCCCCTTCATAATCCATTGGACAATCTTCTTTATTGAATTCAAATTCAAATTCATCCTCCTCATGGAGTATGCTATTTCTTCCTGAGAGCACTTCTTCTTGGGCGTTGCATCATTCCCCATGTGTTCCAAAGATAGGATCTACCTCAACTGGTAGGCTTGTATCAATGAACCTTGCTTTGGTACCAATTGTTGAACACACCAGAATACTAAGAGGGGGTGGGGGATGAATTAGTATACTTCAAATTTTAATCCCAATTAACAAATGTTGAAGGATAGTTATAATTTTTAAGCATTCAAATACTTAATCAAAACATAAAAGAAGATCATCACACACACAAGAATATAGATAACACCAAATTTATGTGGAAAGCCCCACAGGGGAAAAACCATGGTGAGAAATGTTGCTAGGAGCTACTGTCCTAATCCAACATCACAAGTAAATAACAGTTACAACTTTGATTTTGGAATACAACCCAAGGAAGCAACTATTCCTTGAATTTTTTTTAGGGGCTAAAAACCAAAGAAGCTACTACTCCCTAATTGAAAGAAATAACAACTGAAATATGATTGGTTTTATGGCTTCAACCACTGATAGTCATTAATTCTACACATTTGATCTATAGCGTATATTGTCACTCTTTTCTCATGCACTCATACATATTCACACACTTCCATAATTCCATTCACATCTTTGATCTTCTATATATATCATCTGCACGCTTGCAAAATACAAATTTAGTCGACCATAAACAAGAAATTATGAAACTTGTGGCATGTCGGCCTACATTTTCATTGGTGGTACATAAAAAATGATAAAACATTATTTACATTTCACCCAGATGAGTTGACATGACTCATACAACATATACAACCACTTCTTAGAATTTTCTCATTCTTGAATTAGTGGTGCACATCACCAACATACCCTAGTTGACCTCAGCAACATAACTTCATAAATTGACTTGAAAACTTTGTGCAGTAATGGAAAGAAGAAATATCTTTATGCACTTCAATCCTTAGACACTATGAGACATGTGAAGTGTCCATGCAAACTCATTCAACAGATCTTCACTATCTTCTACTGGCACAAGTATATAAACATATGTTCTATTTGAAGAATAAGCATTTGAAATGAACTGTAACACTCTGTCACTTGAGAAATAAACTTGCAAAGCACAAAAACACTTGAGTCTTCAATATAACATGCATAAGACATTACTGAGAATTTCCTCAAATTTTCTTGGCCAAATCTTCACAACTGGAGGAATGCAGAGCATTCTAATAAGAATTCATAAGCACTTTGCTCTACCATAGCACATATTAGAACTTTGTCACTTCTAACTTTCACTATAGAAGGCATAATGACATGAAACCTTGGAAATAACACCAACATATATTCATTAGCTTATCTTAAGAATTGCAAGACTAAATCTATTGGCAATCTGATTGCCATTGATGTTAAAAGGTATCATTTTGATGTCAAAAGGGAGAATGTTGGTAGCCATGGATTCCGTTGATTTCAGAGGATTAGTCACAAGTATATTGGTGAAGTTTGATGAAGAGAAGAGCATGTTTTGAAAAATTGCATAAAATATTGCAATGTTATCATGCAAAGTTTTCATGTTGTTATTGAATTTGTTTCCAGACGTTTGCAAATAAATCATATAGCAGATCTGATATGGGTTTTTCTAGCATATTCTAGAAGTGTGTTTCACATGTTTAGATGATGAAATTTGAGCCCATAAATGAATTATTTCTTCTCTATGGTCTGATTAGGATTTCTCAGTAAAACCCTAAGGGTTTCAGGCATGGTATTCATAGTATCTTCTATTTTTGCATTCACTTGAAACAAGCGGTTATCAGTCACTTAAGTCATAACTTAGGTCCTTCGTGTCATTCAACAACCGACCCCTTCATCTAAGTGGTTACCGACTTAGTGAAATGTTTGAAGACCTTAATAATTCCTATGTTCATGGCTTACTATTTTCTTAGCTTGATCAAAGGTAGTGATCAAGCTTGTTGATCAGATGATTGATGTTGCATCACAATGTCCCCTTGAATCACATCTTCACTTTCATCAACGCTTAGCTAATTTGTGATATGTGATATGACATAATGTGTCCAATGGGACCAAGCTCAAGATGCATGTAAGTTCCTCATTTAAGCGTGTCATTTCTTCACATCAATTTTTTTTCCCGCTCTGACAAGTTCAAGTTTGCGATGAGCGATAAGGCTTTGTGTGTCCAACATGACGACTACATGATAGACAACACAATTTTTCTATTTTGTAGAGAGTATGGTGGGTCCTCGTTGTGGCTTGGCGGAAATATGGTAAGGCAACACATGTATAACATGACATCTGCGAGAAAGATGATGATTGCTCATGGCATCACAAAACTTTATACCACATTTTCATTTTAGCAAACACAAACCTAAGATGTGATAGGCATATGGTTTGCGATAGAGATCGATGGTGTAGTTTTAAAGTTAATCACATCTAATGGCAAAATTTTAAATTTGAGGGGTTTAAAAGGTAACCATCAGATTGTGGTGTGAAGGTTGTAGATCAACGACAAGAATTTAAAGCTGGATTCTCTCAATGACTAGGTGATGAAAAATGGCAAAGAAATCTCACTCAAGTTAGGAAATTGACACAAAGGACAAAATTAACTGCTATAACCACTCCAACTACATTTTTAACTGGTGATTGAGATGAATGGACAACAATATTAAAGCACACACGGCTATGAAATATGATACAAATCAAATCATGCAAATATGGGCATTAAATGCAAATCAAACCTTAGGTTTGATATATGTTAAAAATAGAAAATACAGTGAATCAAGTCGGTGGTGCATGACTTGAGGCAAGAAAGACTTGTCGTTTAAGAAAAAGAAAAAGTTTAACAAGAAGGATGGAGTTGTAAAATGATGAAGTGTGAATGTCGTGAGAAGAAAAAAGGGATCTAGACTGAATACTGAATACATCTTCTAAGGTATACATTCAATTTTACAAAGGTGAGAGATAGTAGAGAGTGTGACACATAGGGAAAAATAGAGAAGGAGAGAGTGATGCTAAAGAAGAATTAGCAACAACAACAACAAAGAGGGATTTTTTCATTACAGAGAAAAGTATAAGCAGTTGCTTAATAGGTCTGTAACATTGAATTGGATTCATTTGAATCACTTTGTAATCAAGAGTTTTAGCTCCATAATTTTCAATGTAAATCTGATTGGTTGGTTTCATTAGAAAGGTAAGTGGGTACTCAATTAGGGAGTAGGTTCTTTCTTAGAGTTAGTGCTCTTAAATTAGGGGATTGGTGTCTCCTTGGGGTTGATGCCCTTAAAGTTTGTAATCAGTGAAGTTGGATTAGGACAGTAGATCCTAGTAACTTTTCTCATCATGGTTTTTTTCTCAGATTAGATTTTCCACGTATATCTAGTGTTATGAGTATTTGTGTGCATGTAAATCTCTGCATAACCTTTTAATTTTCTTTAAAAGTGTTAAAAGACTAGTTTTAATTGATCTATTGATTCACCTCCCTCAGTAGATAGTTGTGTTCCAACAATTTATATTAGAGCCTTGGTTCCTTAGAAGAAGCTTAATCAACTCAGGTAGATCTTGGTCAGTGAACACATATGGCCAGTCAAGAAGGTTCTTCCTCAAATAAAACACCTTTCTTTGATGGGTCAAACTATGCATCTAAGAGCATTAGAATGGAAGCATATTTATCTTCATTAAGGTTTGATGTATGGATGTTTGTTGTAAATGGATATACAATTCTTGCTACACCTCCTACTGATCAGGCTGACAAGAAAGCGTATGAGAACAATGCCAAGGAAAATAATGTTATTCTTTGTGGATTGTCTAACTTAGAATTTGTCAAAGTAATGCACTGTCAAACCACAAATGATGTCTGGGGCAAGCTGAAGAGCATAAATGAAGGTGATGATAAAGTAAAGCATGCCAAGATACACACTTACAAAGGTAAGTTTGAAAGTCTTAAGATGAATGATAAAGAGAAAATTATAGACTACCTCCTCAGAGTAGATGAAATACTTAATGTAATCAGAGGTTTAGGAGAAGAGATGAAATAATCTGTTATTGTCAAAAGGGTCCTAGGATCCTTTCCATCTAGGTATGAATAGAAAATATCTGTAATAGAGGAAACAAGAGATCTGGACAAGCTCATTGTTCATGAGTTGCATGACACCTTCACTGCCTATAAGATGAGAATAAGAGATGCAGATAACCCTAAGATGAGAAGCCACATTCAAAGAAACCAAAAATGAAAAGGTAGAAGCATCTACATATGAATTTGAGAAGGTTGATGAAGAAGAAGCTAACTTTGTCAAAAGATTAAGAAGAGGCTCTAGAAAGTACAAAGGTAAGTTACCCTTTAAATTATTTTACTGTGGTAAGATATGACATTTTTTTGCTAAATACCCTTACAACAAAAAGGATAACACTGAATAAGAAGAGGACTGTAAAAAGGAAGAAACCTTACCTCTCTAAGAAGAACTTTAAAAATAAGAAGAGCTTGTACACAAAAGAAGAAAGTGATTCATCCGATGTTAGTGATAGCTCAGATGAAAACCATGATTGCACCTTTTTGGTTGAGGGAGATGAATTTGTATTAATGGCACAAGGAGAAAATTCTGAGGATCAAGAAAAAGAAGTTGAAGATTCTGATGAAGAAGAGGAAGGTGAAGTGGATCTAGAGGGTGAACTCATCTATGCTCTAGATGAGATTGAAAGGCTAAGAAAGGAGAGCACAAAGCAGAAGAGGCATGCACAAAGAGAAATTTAAAAACTATCCAAAAAGTCTTGAAGAATATAATCAGATGGTAGTTAACCTAAAGACACAAGTTGAAGAGGCTAAAATAATATAAGATGTGGTCAAATCTGAACTACAATATAAATATGACGAATGCATGAAGCTGGAAGTAGAAATAGTGGATTTGAGAAAAGAACTGGAAAAATCTAGAGAACAAATTGACAAAGGGTTGAAGCTAAAAGGAGGCTTTGAAATTCTTGAGGAGTTGATTAACTCTCAAAAGCCATAAAAATAAAATTTTGGGCTTGGTTTTGAATAAATAATTTTTTTTATAACTAACTACATTTACAAAATTATATGATAAATTTAAAGCATAAGGAAAGTCTAAAACAAAGAAGGAAAAGTCTTACACCAAAGATTCCAAGGAGAATGCCTTTGGAGATGTTGATGTGATGAAAGTTGAAGGAGAAAAGAAGCCTACAAAAGATAAGAAGAATGATAAGTCAATTCTTGAAAACTCAAGGAAGATGTAGAACACAAAGGGAGCTAGTACATATGGTATTATAAGGGCAGTGAGAGACCTGAAGAAGCCAAAGTAAAGAATACCTCCCAATCTCCCTCAAAGAAATGCTATGCCTAGATATTCCTCATTTTTCTATGGTTAGTGCTATACTTGTAATCAGTTTGGTCATAGGGCCAACGAATGTAGACTTATATCTAAAAGGAGAACAAACTTTGTGAGTAGAAATTCATTTTCTCCTTTGGTAGATACAAATATAATATGCTATAACTACAATAACTTTGGTCACATTGCCAATCAATGTAGAACAAACATTGTAAGACCAATAGTTTAAAGTAAAAGGAAAGGCATGAACAAAGGTTCAAAAGTCTCCGCAAAAGAGAAACATAAGACAAAAAAGAAATCCAAGAAAGTGTAGAAAGAGAAATATCAGATGGTTGCACAATCAATGATTTCTCAAGCAACTCTCCATGCCAAGAAGCAAAATTTGTGGGTAATAGATAGTGGTTGCTCAAAACACATGACTGGTGATAAGAGCAAGTTCATCAAATTGAGTATATATAAGGAAGGATCAATTAATTTGGGAGATAATATTATAGTGAAAATATGAGGAAAAGGTACTCTAAGCATAGATGAAAAGTTTCCTACACATGATGTCCTCTATGCTAAAGGATTACAACATAATCTAGCAAGTGTTAGCCAAATACATGATAATGGATACAAAGTCACTTTTAATACAAAAGGATGTAATATATAGAAATAAAAAAGAATAGTTGCAAAAGGAAAAAGAACTGAAAGCAATACTTATAATCTTAGTGAAGTGAATGGTAATAGCTGTCTAGTGGGATAGATTGATGAGTTGGTTATGGTATAGAAGAATGGGTCATGTCAATTTTGATAACCTTGTTAAAGTTAGATCAAAGAAGCTTGTTAGACACATGCCTAAGATAACCAAACCTGCAAATATCACTTGCAAGGAATTTCAACAAGGCAAGCAAACAAGGGTCAAATTTCAGACAAAAGAATGTGCAACTAAAAAGCCTTTGGAGCTGGTGCATATTGATATTTGTAGTCCCACAAAGACAAGAGGATTGAAAGGAGAAGGTACTTCATGTTGCTGGTAGATGATTACTCAAGAATGACATGGGTAACCTTTTTGAAGGATAAGTCTCAAGTATTTGAAAGATTCAAAATCTTTAGGTCCATGGTTGAAAAGGAGATTGGACGAAGAATCAAGTGCTTAAGATATGATAGAGGTGGAGAATTTACCTCCAATGAGTTCATAAGATACTATGAGAACATGGAATCAAAAGGCAATATTATGTAGCAAGGACTCCACAATAGGATGGAGTTGTTGAGAGAAAGAACAAAATAGTCAAAAAGATGGCCAAAACAATGTTAAATGAGGCCAAGTTACCTAATGTGTACCGAAGAGAAGTAGTACATACATCAATATATACCTTGAACAGAGTCCAACTGAGGGTAAATAGTGAGAAAACCCCCTATGAATTGTGATATGGCAGGATTGCTTCAGTTGAGTACTTCAAAGTGTTTGGAAACAAATGCTACATTATGAGAGAAGAAGATAAATTGGGAAGATTTAACTCAAGATGTGATGAAGGAATATCTCTTAGATATTCCATCCAAAGAAAAGCCTACAAATGCTACAACAAAAGGCTGCAAAGAATTGTGGAGAGTATCAATTTCAAGGTTGATGAATATTTGAAAAACATTAAACTTGATAGATATGTCTATGAAGAAGAATCAGAGTTTGAAGAGGAAGTAGCTAATGGAGAGCCTGCGGAAGTGAATGAAAAGGCACTTGCAAGATATGTTCAAAAGGATCATCCTGTAGAGAAAATCATTGACAAGAAAGATGAAGGAGTTCAAACAAGGAGAAGAGTTGCAAAGATCAAAGAGCAAGTAAATTTTGCTCTCATGTATCAAATAGAGCTTGAGAGCTATGTTGAAGCTAGCAAGGATGAGAATTGGCTAAATGCCATGGAAGAAGAACTAAGCCAAATTGAAAAGAGAAAAACTTGGGAATTAGTTCCAAGACCCCCAAATAAGAATGTAATAGGTACAAAGTGGGTTTTTAGAAACAATCTCAATGAGGATGAGTTGTTGTAGGAATATGGATAGATTGGTGTGTAAAGGATATGCAAAAGTTGAAGGTATAGATTTTGAAGAAACATTTTCTCCAGTTTCTAGATTGGAAGCCATAAGAATGTTTCTAGCATTCTCGATTTATAAAAAATTCAAAGTCTATCAAATGGATGTCAATTTTTCTTTCTTGAATGGGAAATTAGAAGAGGAAGTATACATAGAACAACCTGAAGGTTTTTAGTTGTTAGAAGAAGATTATGTTTCTAGACCGAAGAAAGCACTATATGGTCTATAACAGGCACCTAGAGCATGGTATTTAAGAATAGATCACTGCCCGCAACAACAAGTATTCAATAAAGGATGTGTAGACAAAAGTCTGCACTTCAAATCAGAAGGTGAGCATATGATAATAGTTGTTATATATGCGGATGCCATCATTTTTGGTGGTAGCAATAACAAAATGTGCAAAGAATTTGCTGCTTAAATGAAAAATGAATTTGAGATGTCAATGCTTGGAGAAATTTCTTTCTTATTTGGCCTACAAATAGTATAAACTGGTGAAGGGATATTCATATCTTACACCAATTATGCTAAGGAAATGCTCAAGAAGTTTGAAATGGAATACAACAATCTAGTTGGTACCCCCATGATAACTAGATGCAAGTTGAGTAAGAAAAATGAATCCCTCTAATGTAAATTATACCATGTATAGATCAATGATAGGTAGCTTGCTATAACTAATTACATCAAGACTCGATATCATGCACACAGTGTGCATATTCACAAGATTCCAAGATGCTCCTAAAGAGTCACATGCCAATGCAGTGAAAATAATTTTTATATATGTTAGAAGTACAATTGACTATGGACTATGGTATCTTAAAGGTGAAGATTTCACTTTGATAACACATACACAATTTTATTGGGTAGGAAGTGTGGATGGAAGAACAAGTACTAGTGGTGGTGCATTCTTCCTTGGAAACAAACTTGTTTCATGGTTGAGCAAAAAGAAAGAGTTAGTTACTCCTACAGTCGAAGACGAGTATGTCGCAACAATATCTTGTTGTACTCAAGTTTTGTGGATGAAGCAAAAAATTAAAGACATCAAGGTAGATAATAAACCACCTATTTCCATTCTTTGTGATAATTCAAGTGCTTTAAACATATCAATGAATCCAGTGATGCATTTTTGGACTAAGCATATCTCAATAAAGTATCACTTCTTAAGAGAAAAGGTTGTAGATCAAGAAGTCACCATAGAATATGTGCCAACCAAGGATTAGGTTGCAAATATATTCACCAAACCTCTTCCCAAAGAGTGATTTGAGTATTTGAGACAAATATTGGAAGTGGTTGCTCCTATCTCACATCACTAGATCTTAGTGATAGTGCATGAGTCTAAGGGGAGAATCAAAGAAGCCTTGTTCATCCCTGGAAGAAGAGAGAAAAGGAAAGTCAGGTATGATTGGTTTTAGAAATTTCTAACAACTTAATGGTTGCAGATTCTTGAATAGACTCCTTTATATGATAAAAGTGGGAGAAAAGTTTGGACAAAAAGGGAGAAAGTTGGAGTACCTTTACCATTGGTGTCAAAGGGGGAGAAAAAATGCAAATGCTCTCTATGAAAGTTGGACATATTTTCTAAGGAGAGAGTTAGCAAAGTGGGAGAAAAGTGAAAATGTTCCATTGCCTAAGAGAGAAAGGTTGTTGTGAAAAGCTTTAGTTCATGTTCATCAAAATCCAATGCAAGTATAGTCAAAATCGAAGAATGATTAGAACAAGAGAATGTTTAGGAGCATAGCTTTAGAGTAGAACATTTATTTTTCCATCAATGACAAAGGGGGAGATTTTTGGAAATATGATTGTCATTGATGTCAAAAGGTATCAATTTGATGTCAAAAGGGAGAATGTTGGCAGTCATGGATTTATTGATGTCAAAGGATCAGTCATAGGAATATTGGTGAAGTCTAATAAAGAGAAGAGCATGTTTTGAAAAATTGCAAAGTTGCATAAAATGTTGCAATGTTGTCATGTTGTTACAAATTTTGTTTCCAAAAGTTTGTGAAGAAATCCAATAATAGATGTGATATGGGTTTTTCTAGCATATTCCAGAAGTGTGTTCTGCATGTTTAGATGAGGAGATTTGAGCCTAGAAATGAATTATTTTTTCTCTCTAGTCTAATTAGGATTTCTTAATAAAACCCTAAAGAATTTAGTTATGGTATTCAAAGTATCTTCTATTTTTGCGTTGACTTGAAATAGGCAGTTACGAGTCGCTTAAATCTTAACTTAAGTCACTCATGTCATTCAAAAACTAACCCCTTTTTCCAAGTGGTTACTGGCTTAACAAAATGTTTGAAGACCTTAATAATTACTATGTCTACAACTTAATATTTGCTTAGTTGATCAATAGTAGTGATCAAGCTTGTTGATCAGATGGTTGATGTTGCATCGCAACATCCACTCACATCACATCTCACTTTCATCAACACTTAGCTAATTTGTGATATGCGATATGACATCATGTGTCAAGTGGGATCGAGCTTAAGACGCGTGGTAGTTCCTCATTTAAGCACATCATTTCTTCACATCACATTTTCGTTCCGCTCTAACAAGCTCAAGTTTGCGATGGCTGATAAGGCTTTGAATGTCCAACATGATGACTACATGATAGATGACATAATTCCACTATTATGCAGAGAGTATGGTGGGTCCTCGTTGTGGCTTGACAAAAAAAAAATAAGGTGACACATGTATAGCATGATGTCTACAAGATATATTTCGATTTCTCATGGCATCACATAAATCCTTTGTATCACATTATCATTTTAGCAAGCACAAACCTAATACACGATATGCATATGGTTTGTAATAGAGATTGATGGTGTAGTTTAAAATTAATCACATCTAACAATTATTTTATAAAGTTGAAGGGTTTAAATGGTAGCCATCAGATCGTGGCACAAAGGTTGTAGATCTATGACCAAAATTTGAAGTTAGATTCTCTCAATGGCTAGGTGGTGAAAAATGGTAGAAAACTGCTAGTCAAGCTGGGAAACCGACATAGAGGATAAAATTAATTGCTATAACCACCCTAGCTACATTTTTAACTGGTGATTGAGATGAATGGATGACAATATTAAAGAAAAAATGGCTAAAAAATCTAATATAGATCAAACCATACAAATATGGGCATTAAATGCAAATCAAACCCTAGATTTGATATATGCTAAAAATATCAAATACAATGAATCAGGTTAGTGGTGCATGACTTGAGGTGAGAAATACTTGTTGATTTAGAAAAAGAAAAAAGTTTTATAGAAAGGATGGATTTGTAGAATGACGAAGTGTGAATGTTGTGAGAAAAAAAAGGGACCTAGACTTGATTATGAATACATCTTCTAGGGTATACATTCAATGTGTAGAGGTGAGAGATAGTAGAGAGTGTGAAATATAGGGAAGAACAGAGGAGAGAATGATGCTAAAGAATAATTAGCAACAACAACAACAACAACAAAGATGGATGCTTGAAAAATAGAGTAGAGCATGAGTAGTCACAGTAACATGTTTGTAACATTGAATTGGATCCGTTTGAATCACTTTGTAATCAGGAGTTGTAGCTCCATAATTTTCATTGTAAATATGATTGGTTGCCATCAGAAAGCTGAGTAGGTTGTAACACCCCTCCGTTTTGCTTTCTGGATATTCAGATATTTTATCTTGTGTGTGTATTTGATCGCTATTTGTAGAGCGACAAACTATTATTGTGTGATGTGATTTATCTGATGATTTGTTTTACATGCTTTAGTGGTGTAATGATGATGTTAGTTGATATAATATGTTAGTGCATATGAGATTATTGCGTAAGATGTAAATGTCAGTTTTGATGAGTGTATTAGTGAAGGGGACGGGTTTGCATCACTCGCTTGCGAGCACCCTACGAATCCGTGATTTCTTCTTCACGGTGTGTATTTTATGTTGTTTATATTATATGATGTTGGTTACTATGTTTTCAAGTTTGCAGGTACATGACATTGACTCCACCTGGTTTCACAGGTTTGAGCATGTCGATCCAATGGTTAAGTTGAACGGGAGATAGTAGCTAGGTAACTTGTGTCAAGTCTACACCCTAGCCATAGTGTGTCATCAGTTGTGTGTGTCGAGTCGTTGATTGCCTTGCTTTAATGTTATTTAATTCTGAAAGGATTCTTGAGTTGGAAATAATTATTTAGAATAAATTGCATTAAATCATATTGATGGTTATTTAATTTAAATTATGCAATGTGGATAGAAGTTATTATTTAAACTAATTGATTGAATTGAATTTATTTAATTAATTAAATTTAATCCATGGGGTTGAATTTAGTTATTAAATAATTAAATTAATTAATTAGATGTGATGTTAAGAAAATTAAAAGAAAGAAAAGAATTAAAATTAATTTTGGAATTTGAATTTCATTTCAATTAGCTGGAATTAAATTAGAATTTGGAATTAAATTTGTATTTGAGAAATTAGTTTTCAATTTTGGAATTAATTTGTTATTTAGAATTATCAAATTAAATGGAAATTGAATTTGGTTGTTAGAAGATATTTTAAGTTACATGCAAAATTAGATTTGGTTGTTGAAGATAGTTTCAATTATGCCAGCATGTGTATGTTTAATGAATTAGAAGAGTTTGTTGAAAATGGATTCACAAAGAGAATTTTGGAGAGGAAAAAGCTTCTTCTAGTGTGAGAGGATATTTTTGGAAAAATTGCACAGAGGAGGGTTTGAAGAAATTTTTGGCTGTAGAATTGATTTGGGAAAATTCTGTTGAAATTGGTTGTGCTTTTGGATTGTTTGCTTGCTTGGAATCACTGCATGGTTGAAGAGAAACTATGAGATTTTTGGAGGAGGCTCTGCATCAAATTTACTATTACCTAAAGCTTCTTGACTCAGGTTTTCTTCTGTGTTTTTGTATTGTTCTTGGTTTTCTTTTAAAATAGTAGTGATCAAAGATTTGTTTGTTAAATCTATTTAGGAAAAGAGATTGTTATTTGAGGAAAGAAATTAATTAATTAAATTTTGAAGCTTTTGTTATTCCTGTGAAATCTCTTCAAGGAAATTGTGAAAACCTCTGTAGAATTTAATTCATTTGAGGAAATCGTTAGTTTGTTATTAAATTAAACTTATGTGTAAAACAACATTTAGATTTGTTTTAGAAGATCTAATTCACTGTAGAAATGAATTTATTTCTAAAACCTCTGTAGAAAAATCTAGAGGGTTTGAAAGTTTCTAGATATAATCTAGATCCCTCCTAGTTTCCTTGTTCTTTTATTTGTCAATGAATTTGAGAAAATTGATTAAAATGATTTGATTTTAAACCTCTGTGAATGTTGGATTGTTCTCTAGAAAAATTGCATAATCTCACCTGTAGGTGAATGTTTTCACAAAATTTTCCCAATTTATTTATTATGTTAAATTCGATTATATATATATATATATTTATATATACAAATTTTATTTTTAAAAAAAATGCTATTTTGAAATTATTATCGCCGTCGTACGACCGACGAATTTTTGAGAAAAGTTTATGAATTCGTGTAAAAAAATGAAGCGAATAATACATTCGCTGTTTGTTTGTGTTTAGTGTTTTGGTGGGGGTGCTATGCACACCCCACCACCCCCTTTGTATGGAGGGTGCGTCTGTCTCAAGGATAGTGCCCTCTACTAAGTGGAGGGAGCGCTTCCTTGAGGCAGCGTAACCCCCTTTGGGAGGCCGTGGGCAATGTAAGGTGGGGTAGGGGTTTGGCTGTGGCCGACCCCTCCCCAAGCATTCCATTCTTGTTTTTTTTATTATTTATATTTATCGGCGCCCAAATCAATGGCGTTCGCCAGAACATAGGGAATTTTAATGGTTAAATGAAATATATATTATATATATATGTTATATTTTTAATATATTAAATTTTGGGATTAAAATAATTTGATTATTATGTAATAAATGTTATTATATATTTAATATATATATTTATGGTTGAAATATATAATTAAATATTCAAAAGTATACGTGATGTTGCATTGTTGGTATATTTATATTTGATTGTTTATTTAATTAATGAGAATAATTGGGTGCATGCGTTAAAGTAAGAAAGAGTAAATTATAAGATGAAATAAACGTTGTGTATGGTTAGAACATTGAAAAGATTTATTTGCATGGATTTATGTTATTTTAAAAGTAAACTAAGGAATTGATTATATGGAATAGGCAATTATTGATTCTAATTTATTTATTTTCTATTAAAGCAATTAATTTATTGTGATTGGAATATGAAAGAGATATGGATTTAGAATATCCAAAAATAGAGATATCCTCGTGATTGCCTTAAATATTTTATTTTCTTTGTATTTCAAAAAGGGAAGTGAGTTTAATTGTTTTAGATTTCCAATAAGGGAAGAGGTAATAGGGTTAAATGATTATTTGAGATAACCTATTATCATGCCTTTGACTTTGTCAACGTTACCTATTGGATGAGTATGGATTTAGGAAATCCAAATATTAGATTTGATTATTGACTTGAATGCTTTTGTAGCTATGTCGTCATGTTGTATTTTGGGATATGGGATTAAGTGTTAGTCCAAAATTGTAAGTCTTCCAGATAACCTTAGAGGATGAGGGTTGTCGATTCATTATGTCAACCAACTATTTTTCCCTTGGGTAGTGCATGGTGTCTTTTCAGTATTTACCCAGTTTCCATGAACGGGGATGTTTTATACCTCCTGTGAAAGGAGTGGACTATGTGTTTGTTGCCTCCAAGATGTTTGGAGTGAGTTCTATTATTTGTTTCATCCTTGAGATGGAGTGGTTATGATGCCTAGTTTGTATGCACTTGTGATTCCCTTGGTGGATTGTTTGGGTGTGTGTTGTCCATTAGAAGAGTGGCTTCTGTTAGGCATCGGAGCCCAAAGAGGTAAACTGGGTAACCTTCAGAAGTGATTTAATCAAGTGATAACTAAATTAATATACTTAGATGATTAGGATGCATTTCACACTAATCAAGATAATTTATCCCCACTCATAGACACAAGGGCTCGTTTAGACTTGGGATGAGTGGGAAGGCCTGAGATGGCATGGTCATCTATCTTGTCCTTATGAGAGGTATTTGATGCCACATGAGTGAGCATGAGGGCCGGGGTTCGGTTGAGGTCACCAGGATTACCAGAGCCTATGAAGAATGCCCAGAGGAGATCTCATGATTAACTATGCGATGACACTCTATCTAGGACAACATTTGGTATTTGTTTTATGTGTATGGTTCTCTGAACATACTTGATCTATTTAATGTCTAGAAGCAATGTGACCTATGTCAATGATGTGAGAGTTATACTTGTGTTGTACTTGTGTTTGGCTGAGTCAGTATGAGTCTGCCTATAGTTAGTGGTTGTAGATCTTTGTCCATGTTACATTGTTACTATCTTCTAGCATGGGGGGTGGGCCTTCGGGTACCACTTGGTTGGGTGGAACATTCACCATACACCGTTGGGTCCCCATCTATCTTCAGTACTTGGTGGCGAGACATCTAGATGGATAGCTCGCGGTTCTTGTGTTTTATTCTTGCATTGTAATATTTCAATTTGTATAAGTTATTTACTCCTCATGTATTTACGAGGTGGAATTATGTAATTGTAATACTTTTGTACTATTGCCTCATTTTGGGAATGAGTGATGTATCCAGTTGATTTAGTAATGAATTTATATCATGGTTGTTATCTTCTTATCTTATGTTGATTATGTATGTTGTATTAATGCTTACTACATGAGTAATTAAATGCAATGATATTAATAATGTATGTTGTTGTGGGTTTAAGTAATCCCAACCTTGTAGCCTTAGAGGTTGTTGTTAATTAGTAAGTGAATGTGTATGTTAATTACATTTTATAAAAAAAATTGGTACGATTTAGTTGTTAATTACAACTTCCTTTAGGGTTACTTGGCGGGGCATTACATGGGTGCTCAATTAGGGAGTAGGTGCTTCCTTAGAGTTGGTGCTCTTAAATCTAGGGATTGGTGTCTCCTTAGAGTTGGTGCACTTAAAATTTATAACTAGTGAGGTTTTATTGTGAGGTTGGATTAGGACAATAGATCCTAGCAACTTTTCTCATCATTTTTTTCCCATATTGGGGTTTCCACGTAATCTGGTGTTATAAGTATTTTATGTGTGTAAATCTCTGCATAACCTTTTACTTTACTTTAAAAGTGTTAAAAGACTAGTTATAATTGATCTACTAATTCACCCTCCTCTTAGAAGATATTTGTGTTCCAAAAAAATCTTTCTTTGCAGAAGGATGCAAACCAAAACACTAAGTTGGAGTATATACTATGAATGCATTAGGAAAAACCTCTACAACTTATCACTGAGTGTGGTCCAAACTGACAAGATATCAATGTAGACATACTAAAAACACATTAAGACATGTGTGCCCACCTCCACATCATTCATAGACATCCACTGACTACAAATCTTTCACAACACGACAATGTTGACTTGCACCATTAGATATCTCAACACACTTAACAATATCAAGAGTATATACAATCATAAACATACTTTTGACATTAATGACAACCAATCTTATTAAGTTGCAACATGGGCTTCCACATTCAAGTGAATGTTATAACTTAAAAAATTTACACACCTTATTTTCTTCCTTGTGCACTTATTTGTTCACAATGTACTTTATAGTGATGGTTGTGCTCCAGTGGACACAAAGCGTGATTGTATTTCACTCAATTTAGATGAGGTGAATGTGTTGAGTATGTGTGGACAATGACTAGAGCCCATAAAATATTTATTTTTGTCCCCTTTTTGAAGTTGGGATTAATAACTAATTTTATAGTTGCTTGTGCCCTTGCTTGCTTTAGTATCTTCTCATCCAACAATGCAAGGATTGCTTGCATCTCTTGTTTTTCCTCTTGAGTGGCTTTAAACACAATTTAATGTCACAATTATGAATGCTTACAATATGGTATTTGAGGTGATTGATACTTTCATTATTCTTTTTTTTGTAGAAGAGACAAATCATGCTCCTTGATGTTGATTCTTTTACAATGTATTTCCAAGTGGGGTCACAATTTCCAAATTTACTTTCAACATATTTTTTTGCTTGTTGATTTTGAGCATATTTTGAGATTATATTCCATTGAATGCTAACAAGTATTTTTTTAAAGACTAGAAAAAGTATTTAAAAATATACTAATTTGAGCATGAAATATTACAAAATTCATGTGAATGCATCTCAAACATATTATAGTAATTAAATAATAATAACGTAAATTAACTTAAAGAAAATAATATTTTATATCATAAAATGTAAACCTTATGTTTAAGAAAAAATTAACAATTTGATTCATAAAAAAATTGTAATTTAAAAATGAAATCTACCTAAATTAAATTCAATGCATTTGAAATTATAAAATTTACATGTTATAAATAATTTAACATGTTGGAAAGAATTTACATGTCTAGAAAAAAGAAAAGAAAAACTTGGAAATATGAAATTCTTTAATTTTTCTCTTCAAATATTTTATAAACTCACCCTAATTCGCTCAAGAATGCTCAAATGCTTGTGTGATCTTAACGTTGGATATTTAAGGCTTATAAAAGTAAATAAATGTATATTTTCAAGGTTCAATTTTTTTTTCTTGCATTTGATTTCTTAGTTTGGTGTGGCATGAGTTTCTTTTAGACTTGTCAAGTAAAAAAACTCACCACATACTTATTATACAAACTTGGCAAATAAACTTTGAAAAAAATCAAGATTTAGACAAACTCGCAAGCACTCGATGAGTAGTTAAGCTATGATATGAATCTTTGTGAGATTCAATGTGAATGCTAAGTGATATTCTAACCTAACTCTACCTTGTGAATTCTTACTTGATAGATATACACTTCCTTTCTAAAGGGTATTAAGGTTAAGTAACCTTTGTAAGAGTACCATTGTTACTACTAGGGAATTATTTGGATACTTATTGTCATCGATGGGATAAATGAAAAAATAAACTAAAAATTTAAAAATTTGGGGATAGTGCATTTTGGTATCAAAGGTTTGAAGACTAAGGTCCTAGGTTCATAAGAAAATTCATGAGTAAAAACATACAATTCATTGTGTTGAATGAAATATTAATGTTGAGTTACATGTGACACATGTAGATTGTATAGCATGATGACATGCAATCATTGAATGTACCCAATTTACATGAGTCATGTATTTAGGTTGACATGATAGAGAGAAATAATATACCTAAGAAAGCTTGTTGGAGTGAGATATTGTCAATTAAATGCAAGAGGGGGTGAGACTTTTCCTAATGAATCCATGAAAGAGTTAGACACCTTATCTATTGTATGCATATGAAAGGTCATTAATATAATCTCTAGTTGAAGATAAAATTGTTTCATAAATGTCTTGAAGATATCACAACATGATATGTTGTTATGGTAAACAAGAGTACTCTTAACTAATACCAAGCAAAGATATCATAGTTCATGTAGCCCAATTAAGAGTATAAATAAATAAAAAACAAGGTTATTCTTGAATGGATTTTAAATAGAACACAAATTATAATTTGGTTGATCTCTTGAAGAGAAGAAAAAAAAAAAATTCTGATATGTTAGCCAAGGAAAACATGGGAGATTAGTAGGACTTGTTGATAGGACCATATGATTGCTCCTAAATACAAAAAGGGTAGGTTTACTACAAGAGGGTGTAAAAGAAAAATATGATCACATAATAATGTTGGGGTTTTGTATATCCTACTTTAAGTGGATATATGATCTCACAAATTTAGATCATGTTATATGCTATTATAAAAAGACTAAAATATCGTAACACATCTTAAATATAAAGCAATAAAAATGTATACCTTTTAGATAATCCTAGAAATTGTTCATTACTTGTGAAATACAAGAGTAAGGTTGGAATAACTTACCATATTTGATATTGGAGATAATATTGAACCAAGGTAATGCAAAATTAAAATAGCTAAAAAAATTTTGACCCTTAAGGAGTTAAGGAGAAAAGGGACACAAATATCCTTAAATTTTCTAGTAAGGACATGATATTGTGCACAAAGATATATAACTAATGTGTTAGTTTTGATGGGAACATGAATGTCCTTGAAAATAAAGATATAAGTACCCTTTGCCGATGGTACAAAGTTTAAGGAAGTAGGATGTCTGAAAAGTGATCTAGGTTCTTGTATTTCCTTGATGGGACCCATTAGGTACAAGTGCAAAATTTGACTGTGAATTAGGCAAGGTAGTTTTCATAATGTGTCCTTGTGATAAATGAATGTGCATGGGTTTTTATTAGATCTTATGAAATATAAGATATTTTGTGGATTATAAATTGTGTCAATTCTTGTATATATAATGTATGTGTTGTTGATAAGATTGTGTAAATCTGAGTATACATAATGCATGAATAAATATCATGAATTTTATGGGGTTGCTAATCTTGAATTTTTTTATGAAAGATAAAATATTTAATAGATTTTAAAATTGAATCACATGTTGGTAAGATCATGTGAATCTTCATGTGATGTTGGTAGGATTGTGTAAATACTTACACACACAATGCATAAACAAACATAACAAATTCTATTTGTTCAAAGTCTTTTAGCTAGAGTAGCTAAACTCCATAAAGACCATTAGTGTCTAGAGAAAAAAATGAAGCAAAATTTCATCACATGGATGATTGGAAACATAAAATAAAATACTTTCTTTTAAAAAGGAAATAGTTTTCAAGATAGCAAGGATTTTATTTGGATCAAGAAGATTTTATGTTCATGAGATCTATATTGGGTGTTGAAAAATAATATTGTCATGTAATATGGGATGTATGATCATTAAATTAAGATATGCCTTTGATTGAGTATTTATAGTTGCAATGATTATCTCATTATTTCAAAGATTGGATCTTGATTATTAAATTGATTTATTACTTTAAATTCAACCCTTAATTTAAAAGACCATTATTATTTTTATTTTGAACCTTATTCTTACTGCTTTTGAGGATTTTTATTTTAATTTTTTAAAATTTAATAATTTATTCTACCTTTAATTATTTTATGATCTAATTGGAATTGAGTTTTGTTTTTTACTTATTGTTGATGAATTTCTATAAATTTGAATATGTTTCTGTATGATTATGATGTGACACATATTTCTATTAGAAAAGAAAAAAAGAAAGTGAGGGTATTATGTGCTCCAAGGTGGGCAATATATATTGAAATACCTTGTTTGCATTTTTGGAATTATCATAAATTGATGCAATATTTAGTGAATATTATCCTAGAAACCCTTATGTGGACTATTCTTGGATAGGGTGCAAACATTTACCCATGAATATCCAAGGGTAACATTTAAAAATTAATCTAAAATGAGTTGCCATTCTAGTCCAAATTAAGGGCTAGACTATATGACATGAGATGAGACAAGGAGGCTCTAAAAGATCTTGTAATGAGATTATCAATTGGTTTATGCCTTGATCATTGGGAAATACTAAGATGGAAGCTTATGGTCTCTACCACAAGGTTTACTGCTTATAGACACTAGGTTGATGTTTCTTCTACTTCTTTTTATATTAAGAAACAATGGATGAGTATTTAAGATTATTACAAAAATAATGGGGAAATACTCATCCAATGTTTGTTCTACTTCTTTTTTCTTTCTTTCATGTAACATATCTAGTTATGTTTCTTGTAACTATCTTTGTTGTGTACATTGACCTCAAGTTGCATTTATTTATTTATGGTGGAGCATGAGTAATTTCTATAAATTTGATAAACATCATCAAATGCAACTTGAGGGATATCCCCACCTCTAATTAAATCCAATGTGTCCATACATTCCTTGTTTACTCCCATTAAGAATATGATTTTTAGGGACAAGCTACTCTATCAATATTATTCCAAAAAATAAGAACCTTTCCACATAATCCTCTAGGGGTTCATCTCCTTTCTACATTATTCTAAAGATTTTTTCTCCTCTCATTTTCCATCCTTGATTTTAGTACATATATTTCCTTAGGAACTTTTGTTTCATGGTCCACAAATAAACTACAACATTTCTATCTAGTCTCACAAATTATCTCAAGGCAACATCCTTTAATGTCATTAGAAATAGCTTTAGTCGTTATGAGTTTATTGTGTAATTTTAGCTCTTACAAAGGACATCAAGTTTGAACAAGAAGGTATTTGTGTATTGTATGATCATACCATGGAAATTAAGAAGGGTAGAAGGTAGAGTGTTTTTCATGGAAACATTCACTAGCTAATAAAAAAGAGGAATGAGGTCATGGTTTTTGGAGGTTCACCTACTGCTACATAACCCATTGTGAAATTCAATTTTTGGTTTCAAGTTGAAAAAAAGACTTGAGAGTGGGACTTATTAGACCCTTGGATTGAAACAATTAGTGGGATGGATTCAGGAAGTTATGCTTTAATAATTAGGGGCTCACTTACCTATCCTCCCTCAATGTCTTCTTCTAATAATGATATCTCCTCTTGATTACTATTATATGGAAGAAATCTCTCTATGGGATCTCTCTTATACTGCATGCAATAGTTTCAAAGCTAGTGTTCACCTTCCTACATTGTGTTAGTAGATAGTTTAGTATTTGCACCAATGGCTATAGGTACTAAATTTTGGAAGTACAATTTTATTCTAAGAAATCATGAAAAATGATTTCAAAACAAAAAATACTAGAGCTTAGACCATTCCAAGTAAAGGCACCAAAAATTTCAAGCAATATTATTATTCATTAAATCCAATGTAATAGGAGCATACACTCAACTCAATGGATATTATCATCTCTTATCAAGTGACCTATTAAATATTACGATATGCTATAATTATCATGTCAAACTCAAGGATGCAATCTTCTTGAATGGTATTAGAACTAGATGTATGAATAAATTTTTTAAGGATTTATCCCAGGTAGTGTATAATAGGAAATAATCATTACAATCATAAGGAAATATATTATATGTTATTCAATCAAATAAGAATTAAACAAAAATTACTATGGGTTTATTGTTGATGATATAGGTTAAAAGTCACTTCACTAATAATGGCACATTGAATGTAAAAAGTAAATCTAGTTAAGATTGCTAAAATTATCAAGCTAACAATAATAAATATTTAGTTGTAATTCACCTTAAGTGGGACCTTTCTTGAGGCTTATTGCATAGATCTTCTACTTCATAAAGTTTCAACTAAAATATATCTTTCTATAATTCATCACACGATATAGAATGATATGGAAAATCTATTTCAAGAAATAATGCAACTTGCAAGAAAAATATTCTGTCTCAATATGTAAGATTAATAAAATATATAGATTTACTCTAACTACCTCAAGCTTATTGGACTTATAACAAATTATGCTACACTTGTCAATTCCCTTCCTATGAAATAGGAGGAGGTTTGTCTGATTCCAGTAATGAAAATATAAATAGAATACTAAATACAATTAAGCTTAAGGAAGAGCACTCCTAACACAACACTTCAACCATTTCACAAAAGGAGGATTTTGTTAAAGGAATGAAGATGAGTGGTGTAACTCATTAAATCCTGACCTGATTCTTGATAAAGATAATTGTCATGTCTCCCATTATTTTTAATTTTTGTGAGTTCTCTCTATCCTATGTAGAAGAGGTTACCATTGCGAAAGAGTTGTCAATGATTGATATTGTTGTCTATGGGTACTCATGGCCTTGGTTGTGGGTACTCACTCCTTTAGATGTAGGAATTCTATAGCCTATGATATTAATTGTCTTACTACATGTACAATTAGCTCCTAGAACATTTTTACTCTAAGATAACTATAAACAACATAATATGCTATCATATTTAAAAAATAATATTAACTTAACATATAAAAATAAAAAAAGAAAATTACATATAATTTAGTGTTTATACTCAAATATTAATGTAAATTATTAAGCATAGGATAACAATGTCTTTGAAAAGTTTCTATAAAGCATATAGAATGGCAAATGCAAACACCCAATTTTTCCATACTTGAACACACTTCACCTTACCTTGTCCTAGCCATTAATCAAATAAATAGTCATATTTATTTAATTAATTTATTCTTCCAAATTTATCCCTATCATTAACTAAATAAATTTATATTTATTTAATTAAGTTTAACCCTTCACTTTTATCCCCCATTGTAATTAAATAAATCTATATTTATTTAATTATTTCTAGTTTTATCACCCCAAATCCTCCAACTAAATTATTATTATTATTTTTTGTTGATAAATCCAACTAAATTAATTAATTAATACATAATTAATCAATTGATTTAGGCTAATTAGTCCCTAATCATGTGCACATGTGATAATAATCACCTTTTAAATAAATATTAATTTTAAATCTTCTAGCCAAAATTTCCAATTAATTCCATTTTAGCATTTGTCTAATACCCTTACTTGAAAGCTCACATTTAATTGTAATCCCTCCAGTCCTCACATCTAGCTCTTACACGTCATGGGAAACTTGTCACATGACTACAAATTTAATCCATACCCTAATCCTCATTCAATTTTAGTCACATTAACCAATGCATCTTGGACCTAGATTTTCCTCTTGAAAAATCTATAAATTGGAGACCTCTCATCCCACCTGAGCATCCACTCTTATCATATCCTTATGCTACTCATTTTTCTATGTAATCAAGTCTAATATCCCATCCTCATGCAATCAACTTGATCTCTCATCATCTCAATCCTCTTATCATGTTACTAGTTTACAAAGCAACTACAATCTACCTATCGACATATAATTGAGAGCATATCAAGAGAGTATCGAGTACAAGTCTTCTTCTAGATTAATCTAATGAGGATAAAAAAGGTAAAATGTTTAATTTGCATGCATTTGAATTTTTTATTTACCTTGTTTATTTTTTCTTATCTTCATTTTGGTATGCCCAATCTTCTAACTCCATCAGTTTTCTTGAGTTTTCATTTTTACGTCCAAGTTTATAGAATGGTGCTTCCAACTGTGTTTTAGTGTTTCTATTCTAGAATGGAGCTTTTGCATTGTCATTTAATATTTTCCTTTTAGCACTTTCACCCTAGTTTTTAATGCTTTTTGTTCTTTATATTTTTCATTTATTTTTTTCTCTAGGTTTTTATAGATTATTAAATTTTTAGCTCTTTTAGCTTGTCTTTTTAGCCCCTATATTATCTTTTGTATGGTTTAATCCCTATATTTTATAGATTTAACCTAAATTTTTCTTACAAGTGTGGTTTCCTAGTTCTAGAATCATGTTGAAAGTTTGGAGATGTTGGAAGTTTGAGTTGTTTGTGAGTTGCTTGGGTGTTGTCATTGATGTCAACCCCTTGTATAAAGAGAGTGTTGGGATGATACTGGTATTGATGATGTTCTTGGAATCGTTAGTATTGATGTCAACACATGCTAGTGTTGCCATTGATGTCCTACTTCAATATAATTAGAGAGGTTTTTGGCCTGACTTGTGTTTGGGGAGATTGTTGTAGTTGTAAAGTGTTGCATGTTGTATATGTTATAGGTGTGTTACAAATATGTTATTAATGTTGTTGATGAAGTTGGTTCACTTGGTTTCTAAGTGCTTTCGAGAAAATTTGAATAAAAGAGAATTCTGTGTGACAAAGTGGTGTTCAGTGTTTTGCTCTGCATTTTTTCATGATTGAAGATATGATCATGTGGTTTGGAAGTGATGGTCAGAGGTGTCATATCCAAAGTTTCAAGTTTTAGATCGTATTGTAGTGGAATTTTTTTTTGATAGTATGTTTGTCTAGTGAAACAAGGTGTCTGAGAGAAATGAGATTTCTCTACATTTCTCCACAGTGAAGGTTCTAGTGTTGCAGATCTAGGAATGTGCTTATATCATTTGTATCTACCTTCCCTTGAATTTTTAGGTGTTGAGTTGTTCCACAAAGTTGTCTAGTGTGTTGGATTTCTATGCTACTATGTGTGGTTGTGTAATGTGTGGCCTGTGAGATGTTTCCAGACTTGGAGAGGTATTTTTGGAGTCACTTGTTAGTGTTAGTGCAAGTTTGACTGACCTAAAGTGCTAGCGTTATTTGTGGAGGATAATTATTGTTTGAGAAAGTTTTGAGAAGCATGTCAGTGTAGATTTGGGTCCCAGTTAAGATATGGTATGGTATGTCTTCACTTCTTTATATTGTGGAAGTGTTTGGTGTCGACCTATTTGATGTTACATGCTTGAGGTGCATATGTGTCCTTAAGGCCGATCTAATTGAGATTGTTTTAGTTCGCGAAGGGGATAAATGCAAGGAGAATTGTTGTGTGGATCAAGAGTAGAGAGTATGTGATACGAAAGATGAAAATGTGATCAAGTGTGATGATTTGTGTGTGAGACTAAGTGCTTATGACTTCTAGATGCAGTGAGTAGAAGGTGTCTACATTTCAATTTTTTTGATGAGTTATTTGTGCTTCAATATAACTATACCCTTGACATATGAGAGATGCATTGTTATTAGTTCAAATTGGTAGTTAGCTACCCCTTCTTCTATTCTTCTTTCTTCTGGATAGTGAGTCCTTTGGTGGCCTTTATTTATATTTTTGGGCAGTGAGCCTTTCTTTATCTTTCTGGGCAGTGAGCCTTATTGTATTCAATGTTCCAATTAATATATTAGTGAGCGAATCCTCACTATGATTTTTCCCTTCTTGGGTTTTCCACATAAATCTTGTGTTATGTTATGTTTGGATGTGTTTGCATTACTATTTCATATGTTTACATTCTAATAGTTGGTATGAAATTTATGGTTCCTAGGAAGAAGCTTAACCACTTGAGATAGATCCAAATGGCGCACATGAAAGGTGTCAAAGCTCCTTTGTTCGATGGAAAAAAATTTACCTATTGGAAAGCTAGGATGGAGTCCTTTATGGTTTCTCTTGGATTTGGTGTTTGGTAGTTTGTTGAAAAAGGTTATACTATGACTGCAAATGGTTTGATAAGTGATGATGAGATCAAGGATTATGAAAACAATGGAAAAGCAAGGAATGTAATCTTAAGTGGTCTTTCTGATTCTCAACTTAGAAAGGTGATAAGCATGAAGTATTCTCAAGAGATTTGAACAAAGCTAGAAGGTATCTATGAAGGAGATGACAAGGTCAAACAAGTGAAGATGCAAAACAACAAAGACAAATTTGAAAGACTAAGGATGTTTGGAGATGAAGATATTAATTCCTACATGCTCAGAGTTCATGAAGTTGTTAATGCCATCAATGGTCTTGGTGGAAAGCTGGATGAAAGAGAAGTTGTGAAAAAAGAATCAATAACTTTGCATAAAGCTTATAGTTCTAAAGTTTCTACTATTGAGGAAGCTCATAATTTGGATAATTATTCTAGAGATAAGATGTTTGGTGCTTTAAATTCTTTTGAAATGAGAGAGTTTGGTCAAGATTCTACAAACAAAGAAACTACTTTTAAAGTCTACAAAATGGAAAAGGATGATGGATCAGATCCAAATGATCTTGATGAGGTGGAAGAAAAATTTGTGAGGAGATTGAAAAAGGGTACTAGAAAATATAAAGGTAATCTAGCTTTCAAATGTTTCAATTGTGGAAAGATAGGTCATTATGCATCTAAATGTCTAATCAAAGTTACTAATGAAAAACAAAAGGATCATAAGGGTAAATTTGTCAAAAAGAGTTATTATGTTGAAAAATACAATGGTGTATCTGATGATGAAGAACCAAATTATCCAAATGAAGGAAGTGATGAATGCTTGTTCATGGCTTTAAATGTTGGAAATAATTCTACTAATCTTGAAATATGTGTGAAAGAAAGTGCTCCAAAAATAGGTCATAACATTGAAGGAACTATGTTGATTGATTTTCATGCTAGAGAGGAGAATAATTACTAGATCATTGATAGTGGATGCTCAAATCATATGATGTATGTGATAAGAGTAAATTTTTTAAGCTTGAAAAGTATGATGGTATTCTTGTTAAGTTTGGTGATGATACATCTACTAAGATTTGTGGAAAAGGTTCAATTAGTTTTGATGGAAAGAATAATACAGATGATGTTCTTTATGTGAATGGTCTTCGACATAATATTCTAAGTGTAGGAAAAATATGTAGCAAAGGATATAATCTTGTATTTCAAAATGGTGGTTGTGAAATTAGAAAAGGAAGCTCTGGTACTCTGGTTGCTTCTAGAACAAGGACATAAGGTAATTTATATCAACTCAAGGTAGAGGTGCAAAGTTCTTTATGTCTCAAACTACTGAAAGTTGGCTATGACATAGAAAAATGGGTTACATTAATTTTGATAGCCTAGTGAAGACAAGTTCTACTGATTCTGTGAGAGATTTTCCAAAGATTACAAATCCTATCAGTGAAATTTGTAAAGAATGTCAACCTGGAAAGCAAACAAAGACAAGATTCAAGATAAAGGAATATTCTACCACATGTCCCTTGGAGTTAGTGCGTAAAAATCTATGTGGACCTACTAGAATTAGAAGATCATGTGGTGACATGTATTTCATGTTATTAATTGATGATTATTTTAGAATGGCTTGGGTTACATTTCTTACAGAAATAAAAAGCTATAGACAAGTTTAAAGAATTTAAGGCTATGGTTGAGAATAAAACAAATTTGAAAATCAAATGTTTGAGATATGATAGAGGTGGTGAGTTTATTTTAAATGAGTTTAATTTTTTTTGTGAAGATCATGGAATAAGAAGGCCCATTTATCAACCCCTAGAACTCTACAACATAATGGAGTTGTGGAGAGGAAAAACAAAATAGTTCAAGAACCACCTAGGGCAATGATGAAGGAAGCTAATCTTCCAGATGTCTATTGGAGAGAAGAAATTCATACTGTAGTCTACATTCTTAATGTAGTTCATGAAAGAGCGAATAGTTCAAAGACTCCCTATGAGTTATGGTATGGTAAACCTCGTATTGTGAAATATTTCAATTTTTGGAAGCAAATGTTATATCATAAGAGATGAAGAAAAATTAGGAAAGTTTGATGCAAGATCTAATGAAGGAATCTTCCTTGGATAATCTACAAGAAGTAAGGCCTACTAGTGTTACAATAAAAGGTTGAAGAAGATTTTTGAGAGTGTAAGTGTCAAAGTGGATGAATAACCACAACAAAGTTCAATAGTAATAGAAGGATATATTTGTTGAATCCCCTTGTAGTGAAGAAGAAAAGGTTGAAGATAAAGAAAAAGAGCTGACAATTGAAGAGGAAGGAGATCCAAAAAAGAATCTTAAGACTCCTAAGTATGTGCAGAAGAATCATTTAGAAGATCAAATCATTGGAGATAAGAGAAAAGGTGTGCTGACAAGGAGAAAAGTTGCTATGATAGATAAACAAGTAAATTTCTATTTACTTAATGAGGTAGAACAAAAAATAGTGACTGAGGCATGCAAGAATGATAATTGGATCAAAGTGATGAAGGAAGAGTTAGAAAATATAGAAAATAATCTGACTTGGGAATTGGTCCCAAGACCGTCAAATACGAATGTGATTGGTACTAAGTGGTGTTTTGGAACAAGCTGAATGAAGATGGAATTTTTTTTAGGAACAAGGCTAGACTTGTGTGTAAGGGTTACTAAAATGTTGAAGTATAATCTTTGAGGAAACGTTTTCTTTTGTTTCAAGAATGGAAGTGTTGTACAGTTTTTGCACACACGCCCCACTGAAAGTGGGGACCCTCTTTTTTTTCGCTTTTTGGTGTTTTGGCCCTGCTTTTTTGGGGGTTTTTGCTTGCTTGGGTTTGTGCTTTAATGTCCATCTTGCCAATTGAAGTTGCACACTTTTGAAATTCATTGAAAATTTGAAGTTCTGACTTTATTTCAGGTTTTTCATTGTTTTCGGGAAAATCTGCCTGGGCCGGATTCTCCCGGTTTCCTCTCAATGTCCGAAGTGGCTGCCCTTTGCCTTGCTTTCAGGAAAATCCGTATGGTCCGGATTTCCCCAAAGTCCATCGCCATGTTGAATCCCCGAAGTCCGTCGCAACGTCGAATCCCCGGTTAATGGAGTTTGTGCGGACGTTTGGAGCTTTGATATATTGATTCTTTGAGAAGTAATTGATCATTTGAGTTTGTGCATTTGCTGTCATTTGGGCTTGTGTCTTGGAGTTCTTGGTGTTTTGCTAGATATCTGGATTTTCGAAGCCAATTGGACTGTACGTTTGCATTTCCTGTGCGTGGATTGTATCCAGTTCACATTAGACGGTTATTTGTTGGCTTCACCAATTTTGACCTTTGCGCTTACATGGTATGTAGATGTGCCCTTTTCTCTATTGATTTCAATTGCTTTTCTTTGTTTGCTTGGGGGTCCTTCATGGTTTCTTGGTTCTTTTGGGTGCACGTCATCATTGAGCATTTTGAGGTTTTCCATTAATGTACCATTCTATTTTGATTGATTGAATGTATATGCTTGGTCTGGTGCTACTTCTTATTTGGGCATTTGCTTGCTTTAGTTACAACTCTCCATTCTAGTGTATGAGCGAGTCGTGCTTCACCCCCTGTGCTTTCATGGTGGACATTTAGGGTTCTTGACCTAGGGCATGGCCAATCCTCTTCAAATTGCTGTGAAGAGTGTCCTTAGTTCATGTTTTATTCATTAGAGGCCCAAGTTGAGTTAGTTTCGGAGTTCTGGCCTAAATCTGGAGTGATTTGAATTGTTTTGGTGAAATTAGTGAAGATGTAGACAGGTTCGGGTTTTCGAGGTCCTCACGGAATTCTGCTTCCCCCAGATTTCGTCGACTTTTCTATCTCTTCCTCTTTTATCACTTTTTATCGGATTTCATTTGGTTTCGCCAATCCATTCCATCCGGATTTTCCCGATGTCCGCGGTTGGGTCGTTTGACCGATTTCATGCTTTAATAATGTTATATCTAGATTTCGCCAAAATCCATTCCATCCGGATTTTCCTAAATTTTCCATGTCTCTTCATTTTTCCCGGGTTAGTTATAACTGTTGTGGATTTCGCCAAAATCCATCTCTGGCGGATTCTTCCGGGTTTTTTCTGGGAAATGTTGAATTTGATGGTTATAGATGTTTGGATTATTGGTAAACTATTTGATTGATTTAAGGAGCTTATGCTAAGTGTTCCTAATGATTTCCCTTTGTTAATTGATGAGTTTAAATGATGTTATGGGATTTTTGCATGCTTGGTTCGCTGGGATCTGCTTGGTCCGGATTTTCCCGAAAATCCTTCGCAGTGTAGAATCCGTGAGGGGGGCTAAATCTCGATCTTTGGGGTATAAATATTCTACACTTTTTACTTCTTATGGATCTAATTGTGGTCATATTCATGTGTTTGCAGGCAGGATTGAGACAAAATGTTTCTGGTTGAGGCAAGGGGAAGGCAACAGATCCAGGTGTAGAGACTTCTGCCATCTCAGATGCAGAAAAGGTAAAGTTGGATATAAAGAGCAGAATTCCTGATAGTAAGCTAACTTCAATTTGGTCAGGAATCGCATATAAAAATGTAGGCATGTGGGACTACGAGGAATTCAAGGCTGAGATGTCAACACCGAGCCCTCCTCTATTGGAAAAAAGAATGGTGGACTCCAGGCTAGCTCATGTGGGAGGTTTTCCTTCTACAGTGCAGTGCTACGAGTTGGTGCTTGAGTGTGCCAGAAACTATGATAGAGGGACACAGAGAATAATTGGTCCCCAAGGAAGGATTCTTGCTTGTTTCTATCATGTGGCCATTGCTGCAACCTTTGACATGCCTGATAGGTCCCATGTGGTGGGCTTCAACATAGATGTTGCTAGAAAGTATTATGAGGAGAACATAGTCAAGTCCCAGCAGGTGATCAACTCTTGGATAGAAAAGCCTAAATCCCATTTCTCCAAGTTGCCTAACCAACTATTCAGGCTTAAGTTCAAGAGAGAGTACTACAATGCCATCACTCTTCTCAGCAGCTTGGTGGGATTGAAGAGTGCAGGTGTTTTTGAAACCTGGATGTTTAATGTGATTGCCAGAATGGAACAGGGAATTGACTATCATTGGGCAGGTGTTATCAGTGTTGTGATCCATCATCAGTTGTGTAATGTCTTGTAGACCAAGACCTTCACTATGACCTCTTACCTAGTGTATTCATTGGCCAGACTTCATCCATACAAGGGGTATTTTTGGGCAAGATGCTATCTATGAAGTGTATCCACAGTTGCACTTGACTGGTGGAAGCTACAAGAGATCAAATGATGCCTTCACAATGTACATTACTAGATTTCTCCAGTGTGCAAAGCATATGAGAATCTTAGATAAGGAAAAAGAGTTGATAAGGAGATATGGAGCTTGGTTTATCCAGTTCCCAACCTTCTCATATATCAGAATTGATGGTTTTCAAAGGGCTCCCTACAGACTCCCTATATATCACACTGATCATATTGTATTATTGGAAGTCACTAGACAAATCTATGACTTTGACAATGTTGTGAAGGGAGAAATGCATAAGATAGGTTTTGGGAACGATTTCCCTTTGAAGATAGGAATGGGAGAGGTTTGTGCTTCCATTCAGTCTGCTCATGCTTCAAAGGAGGAGTGAACACTTTTGGGCTCTCTTTCCATTCTAAGAGAGCAAGGTTTGATATTACTGGCGAGGCCCAAAAGAAGGCAAATAGAGATTATAGCCATAAGGCTCATATTGAAGACTACTGGATTAACCTTGCTGATGAGTTCGAGGTGAGAAAGAAGAGATTTTCCAGGTTGCCAGTGGATTTGGTGAGATTGTATGATGTAAAGGCCATCCCAGACCAGGTAGAGGAGGATGGAAATATGATTCAGGGTCATGTTTATGAGGCAGTAAAGGATAAAATAGTGGGGGAAGTTGACTAGTTAGAGGAAGAAAAGACTGATTTAGATCAGGTTATGGCCCCAGTGATCAAGTATACCAAGATGTGGTTAAAGCACAAAATGCTAGAGCTGGAGAGCGAGGGTGTTCCATGCACCTATGAACTGATGGGAGACTTAGAGTCTCATTCTGCTTCCGAGGCTTCACTTGAACTAGATCCAAAGGGCAAAGAGAAAGTGGATTCTCCTTTTAGAATCCAAGTAAGAGAGGTTCAAGCTGAGAAGGCTGTAGAGATATGCAAACAAAGGAGGCCCGTTGCCAAGAAGAGGAAGCATGCCTCAAAGAAAGAAGTTGAGAAGAATCAAGAGGAAGAGGAGGAGGTTGAAAGTGTTCATGCATTGATGAAGAAGAGAAGAGTTACAAGGCCATCATAGAAGGTGGAGGAAGCCCCTAGGGTTGACAAGGAAATTGAGCCACCAATGGTAGAGGTGGAAAGCTCAAGGGAAAAGACACAGGTTTATATGAGGAGATCAAGGACTCCTTCCCCAAGGGATACTGTAGAAAAGGAGAACATTTCAGTAAGTATCCCTATTGTTGAACAAGTAAATCCCTCTATTCCTCAAGATGCTGGTAGCGTACGGGGAGAACCAAAGAAGGATGAAAGTCCTAAGGATTTGGGTGAAGAAGAATTTCAAGAAGGAGACCTCTTTAATGCAGAGGCAAAAATTGGTAGGGTGGTTCAATCTCCCTTGGTTGCATATGTAGATTCACCTGTGAGGGAACAAGTAGACAAGTCTCCTCAAAAGGAGAAAGAGGTACCATCTAGGACCCCTTCACCAGTGCATGTGGTTGTGGAAGAGCACGTACAAGAAGAAGAGAACCCAATTGTGGATGTTCCTAAAAGTCCAAGTGTTGAAAAGGATGCAACTACTGATCAACAGGAGAAGGAACAAGATAAACAAGACACAGTGCCTGCTAGGTCCACTATTCTAGATTAGCTTGAGAGGGAATTGAAGAACAAAATGGTAATAGTGGAGGATGCTCCTCCTAATTGGGATACCCTCATGGCTAAGGTAGAGAAGGAAAAGACTAAAAAGAAAGCAAGAGTTGTATCCCGAATTGAAAGGGATGGATCAGGTAACCGGGTGGCCCACATTGCTACCCTTGCTCCAAACAAAGATAGGGACAATGTGACTGCTCAGGACTATAATGTGTAGATTTTTGACTTGGGGCATGCTACCATGGAGCAGGATATTGAAGAATATGAGGGCTCCAGTGTAGTGATTTTGGGGAGATTGAAGAAGGCAGTACAAACTAGGCATGAGCTGGAGAAGGAGAATGAAAAACTAAGGAAATACTTGCAAGAGTTGATGAAACCTTTGCAAGCTATTGGCTTCTCCTCTTCTGCTGCAGGATTCCTACCCCAGTAAATGATCTCTAAGCTAGAAAAGATGAAGGGCACCTCACATGCTGCAGTTACCTAGTTGCAGGGTGTCCAAGCTAAAGGAGATGATGCCATTAAGGGCATATTGTCAACTGGAGGGGATGGACTAAGATTGATAGATTGGTTAAAGGCTGCATTGGCACAAGATAATGTGGATACCAACCTCCTGCTGTAGAAGACTACAACAATCATGGGGTTTACTGAGGACAAATTGGTACAGTGCAGGATTCTTCCTTTTCCAAGAGTTTCCGAACCTTGGGGATGGCTTGAAATCCTGCAAATGAGGCAGAAGGCCCTGAAAAAGATCCACAAACATGCGAGGCAGATTGAGGATGCTCTGACCAGTGTTCATGACAGGTGTATTTCATTCTTTGAGGTCATGACTGGAAGGAAGAAGTTTTCTCCAAAACATCTCAGTTTGGAGCAACTTAGAGAATGGTGGAGGGATGTTTATTCTCCAGTCAGTGAAGGGCCAGTTACTGGACATCAGTTGGATGATGCTGCAACTTATATTGCAGTTATTGATAGGTATTTGACCAACAAAGTCAATTGGGATGGTATAGTTAGGCAAGCAAGAGAAGATATCAAGTCTCTTGAGAGAAAGATTAGGGTTTTTCCTGTGCCACCTATTGCTGAGCTAGATAGGGTCCTGTTGGCCGTACATGGTGAAGAAGATAAAGTTAAGGAAAAGGATGGGGAGTAACTATATAGGGTTACATTGGTATTTGTGCTTCCCATTAATTCACATGTATTGGGCCGAACTTTTGATATCCTGGAGGTTTTGGATGAAATTGGTGCCAATGGCACATTTCATATGTTTGAATTATTCTTCGAGGCCGACCTCTTGTAGGTCATTTTTTTATTGTAAAGTTATAATTTGGGCCGACCTATCTTGTGGATTCTCTATAAAAACAGGCATGTCGCCTCATTTAGATAGAGATAGAGATTAGAGAATAGATGCAGAAGGATAGGTAGATCAAGAGATATATAGTTAGGTGATATTAGAGCGAATTAGGGTTTATTCTCAAGCAAGTGTTTTAACAGAAAATTGGAGTTGTTGCTATTATGAATGATTTAATATAAGAGAGATATTGTGTTTGGTATCTATCTTCTGGAATTTCATCTGGCATGGTTCTTGTTATTCTATCTTTCAAATTGCTTAATAGTTTATGGTAAATGATTTGGTAATGCTTAGGGTTTCATGTTTGGAATGTTTGCAGCGATCTCTAGTCCATACTTTTTGCAGTTAGTTGATTGTTAGCTGCTTTGCAAAGTTAGCCTGGACTTATATTTTTTGCTTAGTTGAATTAAGAAGGTTTATTCATCTCAATTGCAATAGGATTGATTGAATGAATATTTTTTATTTGAAAATCTTTAAATACCTTAGAAGATTGCACTATTTCTGTGGAATTGCAGATTCATCTAGGTCAAGCAGAAAATAGTTTATGAGAGATCTATCCATTTTGAGCATTTTTATCCTTTGGTATTTTTGATCTTAGGGTTAGAAGTAGTTTTAAGATTATCTCTGAAACCTTTATCTTTTGTTGTTTCTTTATTATCAGGGTTCCAATCAAGTCTTAAAGCATCAATTTATTGTTTATATCTAATAAGATTCGAATCCAGTGTTGCTCGTAGTAAGGTCCCATTGTGATTACCAACATTTTCATATTTATCACTGAGTTGTTTTTATTGCATTGTGAAGACCTGACATTAGAGACCTTGGGGTTATCTCTTTTCCCATAGAGATTTACCTTTCAAGAGAGATAGGATATCATATTTTTTCTGAGTTGTTTGTGTGCAGAAAACACCATCAATAGGAAGCTATTAGGATTTTTTTAGCTTTTGCAACACATAAAGATTTCAAAGTTTATCAGATGGATGTGAAGTGTGTATTCTTGAATGGTGAATTGGAAGAAGAGGTATACATTGAACAACCAAAAGGTTTTCAGTTTTAAGAAGATACAAATATGGTTTGTAGATTGAAGAAAGCATTGTATGGACTGAAGCAAGCTCCCAAAGCTTGGTATGCAAGGTTAGATAAGTACTTATTGAAGTATGTATTTAGAAAAGGTACTACAGATAGCAATCTATATTTCAAAGTTGAAGGAGAATAAATATTAATTGTGGTAATATATGTTGGTGACACAATCTTGAGAGGAAATGAAGGTATGTGTAAAAGGTTTGCATAAAAAATTCAAAAAGAATTTGAGATGTCAATGTGAGGGGAGATGAATTTCTACCTTGTTTTGTAGATCAATCAATCAAAGAAAGGTATATTTACATCACAATCTAAGTATGTTAAGGAAATGTTGAAGAAGTTTGGAATGAATGAATCTAAACTAGTATGTACTCCTATGGTTACTACTTGTAAGTTGAGAAAGAATGATGAATATCCTAAGACAAATCAGAGCAAGTATAGATCAATGATTGGTGGACTATTATACCTTGCTACTAATAAAACTGATATCATGCATTTAATTTGTCTTGTGGCTAGATTTCAAGAAGATCCCATAGAATCTCATGCTGTAGCAGTGAAGAGGATATTCAGATATTTGAAGGGCACTATGTATTATGGTTTTTGACCTATCCTAAGGATAATGACTTCTCCTTGAGTGCATATATAGATGCAGATTGGATTGGATGTGCAGATGATAAGAAAAATAAAAGTGGCGGTTCTTTCTTTCTTGGAAGCATGTTGTTTTCATGGCTAAGTAAGAAGCATGATACAATGTCATTATCTACTACAGAAGAAAAATATATTTCAGCAACATCATGTTGTAGACAAGTGTCGTGGATGAGGCAAATATTGAAGGATATGAAATTTTCATATGATGAACTTATTTCTATCATGTGTGACAATAAAAGTGCAATCAATATTTCAAATAATTCGATAATGCATTCAAGAACAAAACATATATCAATCCGGTATCACTTCTTGAGAGATAAATTTGTAGAGAATGAGGTGAAGTTGGATTATGTGCCTAGTAAGGATCAAGTTGTTGATATTTTCACAAAGGCTCTTCCAAAAGATACTTTTGAATGAATCTCTGAGAAAATTTAGGGGTTATTACCCCTCCTTATTTCAACTAGATGCATGACTATGTGCATATGTACGAGAAGCATTTCAAGGTACATTCTTGGTATTGGAATGATGCTGAAGGCTACCTCTTAGGGGGAATAGGTAGTAGTGGTTATTGGTTGGTACAGTCAGATGGAGCATATTGTGTGCCCCTAAGGAGGAGTGTGCAGAAAAGTGAGTGTAGTAAAGAGTGAGTGCAATTGCTTGTTGGTGTTGTAAGAGGTTTATGCATGTGTTTCCCTTTGAAGCTTTGCCAAAGGATGAGAGAGAAAAAGAGTTCAATGTAGGAAAAAGAGTTGGATGAGTCTATGGCCCTTTTCCATTGATGTCAAAGGGGGAGAGAATCTGAAAAACATGCAAATAGTTGGTTGAAAAACCATAATGCATAAGTGAATATTGTTTGAAGACCATAGGGGGAGAAAAAAACATGTTGAAAAACATATATGGGGGAGAGTGTTGTCTAAGGAGTAAAGGAGGAGAGTGATCTAGAATGCAGGTGTTGTAAGTGTTGTAGGAGAAGAAGTCCCTGCCAAGGGGAGTACTGTTTATTGCAGTATTGTTGTTGGTTGCTTTTGTTGTTATTATTTTTAGAAAGCATGTCTTGCCATCAATGAAGAAGGGGGAGATTGTTGAATGTTTGGAGACGTTGAAATCTTGAGTTATTTGTGATTTTCTTGGGTGTTGCCATTGATTTCAACCCCTTGTATAAAGAGAGTGTTTGAATGCTACAGGTATCGATGATGTGCCTAAAATTGTTGGTATTGATGTCAACACATGCTGGTGTTGTCATTGATTTCCTACTTCAGTATAGTTAGAAAGGTTGTTGGCTTGACTTGTTTTTGGGGAGATTGTTGTAGTTGGTAAGTATTGCATGTTGCATATTCTATAGGTGTGTTGCAAAGATGTTAGTAATGTTTTTGATGAAGTTGGTTCACTTGGTTTCCAAGTTCTTTTGAGAAAATTTGAATAAAAGATAATTCAGTGTGATTGAGTGGTGTTCAGTGTTTTGCTTTGTATTTTTCATGATTGAAGATATGATCATGTGGTTTGGACATGATGACTAAGGTGTTCAGAGGTGTCATATCCAAAGTCTTAGGTTCTAGATCGTACTGCAGTGAAAGATGTGTTTGATAGTATGTCTGTCTGGTGAAACGTGGTGTTTAAGAGAAATGAGATTGCTCCCCATTTCTCCACAGTGAAGGTTCTGGTGTTGTGGATATGGGAAAGTGATTATATAATTTGTATCTATATTCCCTTGAAGCTTTAGGTGCTAAGTTGTTCCAGAATTTTTTTTCGTGTGTTGGATGTTTGTGCTAGTATGCGTGGTTGTGCAAAATGAAGTTGTTCTTGAGTTTCAGGTGGTTGCAGTAGTTGTAGAGAATATTTTGATGATATGGAATATTCTGAGATGTTGTGGAATGTTGTTGTGTGGTTTATGAGATGTTTTCAGACCTAAAGAGGTCTATTTGGAGTCACTTGTCAGTGTTAGTGTAGGTTTGGCTGACCTAGTCTACTAGCACCATTTGTGGAGGATAATTGTTGTTTGAGGAAGTGTATATTTGAGTCCCACTTAATATATGGTGTGGTCTACCTTCACTTCTTTATATTGTGGAAGTGTTTGGTGTTGACCTATTTTATGTTGCATGGTTGAGGTGAAGATGTTTCCTTAAGGCCGACCTAATTGAGACCGTTTTAGGTTGTAGAGGGTATAAATGCGAGGAGAATTTTTGTGTGGATCAAGAGAAGAGAGTATGTGATGTAAAAAATGTGAATGTGATCAAGGGTGATGATTTGAGTGCAAGCCTTAATGTTTATGACTTCTAAATGCAATGAGAAGAAGGTGTCTACATTTCAGTCTATTTGATGAGTTGTTTGTGCTTTAGTGGAATTGTACCCTTGGCATATGAGAGATACATTATTAGTAGTTCAAATTAGCAGTGAGCCACCCCTTCTTCTATTCTTCTTTCTTCTGGATAGTGAGTCCTTTGGTAGTGAGCCACTGACAGTGAGTCTTTCTTTATCTTTCTAGGTAGTGGGCCTTATTGTATTCAATATTGAAATTCATATATTAGTGAGCTAATTCTCACTGTGGTTTTTCCCTTCTTGGGTTTTCCATGTAAATATTGTGTTCTGATATGTTTGGATGTGTTTGCATTATTGTTTCATATGTTTACATTCTGCTAATGCATGATAAGGGTTTAATGATTTTTAAAGATTTAAGGGCTAATGCAGATCTGAATGGTCATGAGGGTTTTTGATGTTTTAAATGATACAACTGATTCATGCCCCCTCTCAGTTGTCTTGTTCATCTAATAGATCAACACCTTTCATCTTACTTTAGCACTTTTTCTCGTAAAATGGTGCTTCCATTATGTATCAACACTTCCAAAAATTAATACATATGTGAATAGATGTTTCTACTCTATGACTTAGGGTGATCCCAAAATAGTGGGTTACACTTTTTGGCCAAAATTGACATTGAATTGTACTTTTTTAATTAAATCTTCACTTTCAGACATCTATAGTTGCTAAACCATGAGGAATTTGAGGATGATGTAAACTAGTGATTTGTGACATTTTTTTTATAGATTCTAAATATATATATTTAAAATTCTTGGAATCAAATTGCATTTCTTTTTCCATCTCCTTCGATAACTATTTTTTAACAGTAAACACCATTTTTAAAGAGTGATGTTTATTGTATAACACAACTTTTTTCTATGAAGGATATATATATATATTTTTTGAATTTAGATTTGTAACTATGATATCTAGTTCCTTCATTTGGTTTCATAGTGGTTTATCAAATATTTTTTTCTTAATTAAGTTTTGAAGTCAAACTAATTACAATTTAGACATAGGTTTACTGTATAACACAACTTTTTTCTATGTATCAAAATTCATTGTTTTTGGTTGGATCAAGGACATCAATACTAAGAGCATAGATATTTTTTATTTATTTTTGATAATCTACTATTTTTCCACATGTGCAGAACAAAGAGCTTGATTTTCGATGAAAAATTTACATTCATAGGAAATAATAAATAAATATAATAATCAAACTAAATATATTTAAAATTATACTTTTTGGGAAGCTTATAATAAGGAATATGTACTTAAAAAATAATTTTTTTAAATGAATTCATTTGATCCCCCAATAGGTAAATCAAAAGTGGTTTTTTATCAACATTTTGATAGGTGTTGAAGAGACTCCATTATATGTATGGTTTAAAACTAGAGGGGTTCTATCTAAGGTGGTTTGATCAAACCCTCTTTAATTAAAATCCTTTAAATGAAACCTTTTTAAGGCTTAAATCATTATATTTTCTAAAATATGTGATTTTAACAAAAATCAGGATGTCCTAGAAAGTGTAACCCATTATTGTGACAACAACCCTTTAGTAATTTCATGCTTGAGTCTTTTCTTCCTACTTTCTATTATTTTCTATTTCTATCTTACGAAATTTTCACTTTCTATAACATCCACCATTCTTAACACTTTTTTGTAGGCCCCTATTATTTTAAAGAAGAATCATTATCATCTATTCTCCATCCTTTGCAAGTTCCTAAACCAGTGTATACACTCTATCCCTAGTGCCTCATAATTCAATGCATATGTAGATCAATAATTTTGACATATTAATAATCACTTGTGTATTTTAGGTATAACCATTTATTTTCGATATTTTTCTATTTCACTACTTCTACACTATATTTTAGTGGTTGCATTATTTAAAAATTTTGTACCATGTTTTGGAACTTGCACTATTCAATTATTATGCATTGTGTTTTAGCATCTTTGTAATTTCCCAACTCATCAACACCAATATGTTTTAGCATCTATCCAATATTTTTGGGGATTTTTTAATGTTTTATATATAACCAATTTCTACAATCTAACCCTATTTTTGCAAGTTGAAAATGTTGGCCAAATACAAATTTTTAACTGCTAACATATTTGTGGTTGTAGCTATATTTTCCCAAGGAATTATTATTTGACTAGCCCTTAGTTGCACACTTAATTTTTGAAACATTAAATAACATTGTTTGTCATTTATTTTGGTTTATTGGTGTGCATTCTCTCATCTTGTGCCTCTGTACGATCTTGAGGATCAAAATAATCACTTACTCTCTTTTATTTTCATTATTATCTTAAGGAATCTAATGTGTGTATGCTATCCCCTTGTGCTTCATGTGATCTTGGGTTACCAAAAACACTTGAATAATTCCTTTGAGAGGGTCAAAATAAGGATTTGATCACCCTAGGATGACCTCAATTCCCATGTTCTAGAAAATTATAAATATTGAGGGATGAATCGAAATGCATTCCTCTTAGAAGTGAAATCTTATCAATCTTGGCTAAGCCAATAAGAATTTTATACCTTGGGGAAGTGAAGGTGGAGACTGGGTTACCCTCTCTTGAATTTTTGGCATTTTACCCTTTCATCTACATGTTTGACCTCATCTACCCTTGAGGTATTTTAAAGACTCCCTAACAAAAAATTTCATCCTATCTTAAAACCTTTCGGTCATCACTAGTGTGGTGCAAGGGAGAAAATCACCCCTAAAGTTACACATAATTACATCCATGTGACAAGATAGAATTCACCTTGGTAAAGCCTTTGTCACTCCTTGATAAGGGATTTCACATATACATGGCTATCAATAGCTATCCCTCATAGTTAGATAGCATTAATGGATTAATTTCCATTGTGGTTCCACACTAGGTGTCATTCTCTCTTGAATATTACAGGCTTATGCATACCTATTAGTCCAAATTCCCATCAATCTAGTTTGTTTTTTATGTTCTTTCAAATTATCTTCTTAGCCAAGAAAGAAAACCTTCATCTAAATCAACCATCCAATATTTTCCTCTAAATTCCTTATTCATCCCCCAAATCCAATTTCCTAATCCTTCTATTTTATAATCAAATTCTCTATTCTAAAACATCAAACCAACCCCCCACAAAAAATCCAACATCCTAATCTAACCTATCCCCTTTCAATCCAAATTCAATTTCATCTTTTATCTTTATGATTAAGTCACATTATTCTAAATCCCCATTCCAATTCTAATCCCTCATCATAATTTCCACCCTCCTCCAAAATCAAAATCCAACTTTCTTAATCAACCTATCATCCATCATCATCTTCTTCTAATCTCCATTATCATCCAAAATCAATTCAAAACTTTCCTCTTCCAAAAATTCCTCCATAATCTTGTTCAACAATCCAGTCCAACTCATCCTCATCTAATATTTTTTAATCCACTTTATTCATCCCAATCTTGTCCAACATCATGTTTTCATTCTATACCTCTCCATGAAAAATTGATGATGATGAAGTTAGTCTTGTGGTTCAACCAAAATATGACCCCTATGATGATCAAACCTTAGAATATATTTCCTTAAGAAAATTTTCCATAATACCTAGGCACCCATACATATTTCCTCAATACTAATAACCTATAAACTATAGTTACACATTCATCTATCATCAATACTGACAACCCCTAGCATTCCATCCTATGTACTAACAACTATCTTTACAACAACAACAAAAACCACCTTGTTGAACACACCAGAATACTAAGAGAGGGGGGGATGAATCAGTATGCTTCAAGAATTAATCACAATTAAAAATTTCTAATACCATTTAAGCATTCAAAAACTTAATCAAAACAACAAATAATATCAACACACAAATGAGAACATAGATAACACTAGATTTATGTGGAAAATCCCATAGGGGAAAACCATAGTGAGAAATGCTACTAGGAGCTATTATCTTGATCTAGCCTCACAAGTAAATAATAGTTACAATTGCTTTTGGGATACAACCCAAGGAAGAAACTACTCCTTGTTTATACAACATTATTTTTGGGGCTAAAACCCAAGGAAGCTATTACTCCCTATTTGAAAAAAGGAACAACTGAAATATGACTGCTTTTATGGCTTCAACCACTGATAGTCACTAATTTTGCACATTAGGTCTGTAGTGGATCTTGTCACGCTTTTCTCATGCAATCATACATATTTGTACGCTTACATGATACTATTCACATCTTTAATCTTTTATATATATCATCCACACACTTGTAAAATACAAATTCAGCTGGCCATAAACAAGAAATTATGAAACTTATAGCATGTTAGCCTACAACTTCATTGATGGTATACAAAAATGATAAAAAATATTTATATATCTTCTATATTATTTGGCATGACTCATAAAAAATCTAAAAATAGTTCTTACACTCTGCTCAATCTTGAATTAGTGGTGCACACCACCAACATACCCTAGTCGGCCTCAACAACAACATAACTTCACAGACTGGATTTTAAACGATCATGTGACACTGGAAACAAGAAATATATTTATGCGCTTCATACCTTTAACACTACGAGACATGTGGAATGTCCACACAAACTCATACAACTGAACTTTACATTCTTCTACTGGTGCAAGTAATCAAACATGTGTTTTGTTGAAGATTAGGCATCCATAACCAACTATAACACCCTGTCACTTGAGAACTAAAATTGCAGAGCAAAAAAACACTTGATTCTTCAATATATCATGCATAAGATATTACTGAGTATGTCTCCAAATCCGCTTGGCCAAACCTTTACATCCGGAGGAATGTGGAAGATTCCAACAAGCCTTCATAATCACTTTACTCTTCCATAACACAAACCAAAACTCTTTCACTTGTAACTTTCATTGCAAAAGGTATAATGCCATCAAACCTTGAATATAACAACTTTATATCTCCATGAGCTTGAATTCAGAATTGCAAGACTAAATCTTGCTTTGTGGAAGGATGCAAAGCAAAACACTGTCTCTACCATAGGGTATATACTATGAAATCCTTAGACACAACTTTTGCAGCTTGACACTTAGTACAATACACCAAACTAGAAAAATACCAATGTAGACATACTAAAAACACATTAGGACATGTGTACCCACCTTTGCATCATACATAAATAATAAAATGATCACTAATCTTCCATACACTACAATGTTGACTTGTACCAAGAATTAGGAATCTCTAGAGCATATACAGACTTAGGCACACTTTTGAAATCAATGAAAACCAAGCTTATCAGGTTGCAACAATCTCCCCCTTTATCATTGATGGAAAAACCAATTGATGTGCACAAACACTCCCCCTTAGGTGCACATTTCTCTCCCCCCCTTTGACATCAAGGGCAAAGAGAAAAAAAACTTTCTTTGTACAATAAAAATTTACAAGATCCCCTTAATCTATACAAATTTGACTCCCTCTGGGATGTCATCAAAAATATCTTCATATTTACTCAACATATATACACAAAAAAAAAGAAATATATCTTACAACAAAGAATCAACCACAACTCACCCAAATGGAAAAATGTTCTTGTAGATGGACTTGTGCTGGATCAAGATGTTATCCCATTAATTCTTTGTAGTGGTCAAGGTCTGGACATGACATGCTAGCTTCACATATGTTCCTTCAACATCTTCTAAAGAAGATGGTGCCTTTTATTTTTGAATCACACCATTAGTTTCTACCAACAAACTAGTGAGTGAAGCGAATCTTAGGCTCACTACTTCTCTCAATTGTTTCAACTAACCTTTGAAATGCTCCATTTGATATTGCAGTTTTTGTATCTAGGGGTGTAAGATTTCCACTTGTGCCCTTATGGAACCATCACTATTTTGAACCATATCATAAGTTTCAACCACATTAGTGATATGCATTCCAATGACATTAATTTGATCCTTTATACTCTTTGTTGTTGTTGGCCATTTGAGACAGAAAACATATAAAACATTTGCTTCCTCCAAGCACTTTTGAATGTCTTTGATACATGACTGTACCTTGGTCAATGCACTGCCACACTTTATGGAGGCATCATTCAATCTCTTTTCATTGATCTTCAGTTCTACTTGCTTCTCTAGATGAGATGAGTATGTCTCAAAAGACTCCATTAATTGCTTTATTTGTTGTGTAGGGGGAAATGATGAATTTATTTTAGCTTCTGATAGCTTCTCTTCCAACACCTTCATTTCTTCTACCACTCCTACACTCTCCACCTACTGCTATAACAGTTCTTATCTTTTTGTGGAGTGGTGTATATCTCCAAGTTTCATCTTATGCAGGGAGACATACATGACAAATTAAACTGTCCATCAAAAGTAGGAACTTGCAACAAGTGAGACACCACTAGTTGTATTTGCATTTACTGTGCCAAAAACTCTTTGATAAAGTCAACCGGAGAGGAATATATCTTCTCTTAGCTTCCTTTTCAGCATCCTTCTCCTTCTCCTTTTCTTATCTCTCTCCTTTTCCATTTATTTCTCCTGTTCTTTCTCTTTTTCCTTTTTCTTTTTTAATATTTTCCTTTTCCATCTCTTTCTCCTTACCAGAGAAATATTTCTTTTCTTTCTAACGAGAAACAAATTGTTCTTCCCGCTGGTCAGAGACAACTTTCTCATTTGTATTTTCCTGAGGGGTCTCATTAACAATGTCATGCTCTTTTAGAGGACTCCTATGCATCCACATCAACTTTAGTTTGCACTTCTTCAATGATTTTCTTTGTAAATTATTCTATTTTTGACTGAATCTTCTTTTAATATCATCATCCATACTCATCAGAAGATCCATTCTTTGCTTAGTGCATAGCTCTTTTTCTTGCTTCTAAACAATATTTTCATTTTCTGCCTAGGAGACAAAGGAGCCAACCTTTTTTATTGCCTACTATCTTAGATCCTCATCTACCTTGATTGTATTTTCTCTTCTTTATCTCAAATCCTATTGTAGGATTTCCAAAGCTTTATCAACAATGTTACTAAAAGATATATTTTTCTTGAGCATATACTCAATGATATCCTTTTCAATTTTCTTCTAATATTTCAGAGGGACTTTTGGATGGAGCACTATGGTTTCATTCAAAAAACCATGACTAACAATTACATTCAAGAAAGCTCCAAACTCAAGGGGGTCATATGAGACTGAAGGAGTTTTCTCTATTTTTCTTCTTCTATCTTCTTCCCTTTCTTTTTCTATTTGGAGGTGCCTTCATCCTCAACTTCTTCCTCCTCTTCAGGTCCTTTTTCATCTACCTTATTCTTCTTTTTCTTCTACTTAGGCCTGGTATGCATAAATTTAGTGGCCTTCTTCTGTGGAGGAGTCTTTGATGCACCTCTTTTCCTTTCACCACTTGTTTGTGTAGATTTAGAGGGTTGTAGAGTAGATATAGCAACAAAAGTGGATCTACCAAAACTTCTTGATTCTTTTATGACTTTTGGAGGAATAGAATTTTCTTTAGAGCTCTGTGTAGGGGATTCAAATGTAGACTTTGGAGGAAGATCCTATTTCTTGTGAAGCTCATCCTTTTTTTTTTTCAAAATGCTCCTTTGCACACTTCTTATACAACTTATCCATTATCTCATCATATATTCCAAATCTCTCAGTAGTTGTATCTTTTGGCTTCTTCAATAGGATATCCAATACCCTTAAATATATTCAAGTGTAACCTCATAAGGCAATGCAGGAATCCATGAGATTTTATGGTCTACAACTTCCATGTAATAGTGATCCTTTTCAAACATGAATGTAACCTCTTTCTTATACTTCCAGACCAAATCAAAGGGTATCATCTATCTACTTTTCATCTTAGTTTGCAAGTTTTTAAATAATCCCACAATAGAAAGTGTTGTATGCTTGGTTGTTCTGGAAACCATCTATGTGTTTCTTGATTTGTGCTGCTATCGAAGAACTTATCCCATATCTTGCGTTTAAAACTAGGCGATTCATTTAAGAAAAATAATGTAAGGAAAATGATCAGTGAACCAAACCTAAAATTTTATCCAGTTCCCTTTGTCCTCTTCAAATTATTCATCAGTTTTTCTCTCAATAGCTCACATAGGTAGAAGTTTTCAGCTTCCTTCACCATTTGATAAGCAATGTGGATTGCAGTGGTGGTGGAAAAAATTCTCTTTTTGTGAAGTAGATATTATATGCAATCCACATAAGCATATTGGACTCCAAGATCAGTGACATATTTCAATATTAGGGTTCTCTTATCAAATTTTGCACTAATGAGCTCCATAACCCTTTCATTATTTATAGATTTCAACACCAAGACTAGTTCAAAGGCACAAAGACTAGTAACTGCCCTAATTGCTTCTTTTGTGATCATGTAGGGCTCGTCTAACCAAATAAATTCTTCATGAATGAAAATCAAGATGATTCTTACCCATTCTTTGCACTCGTAGAAGTTTGGAAAATATTTCTAGATGTCTAACCCTTTTGTTGCCACATTTTTATATTCAGGCTTGTAAACTCCAATCTCATTCAGGAGTTCATGTTGGACCACTTCAAATGATGAATTATGATCAATTTCATTCAACGAGACATGGATGCAGATTCTTACATCTTCAGAGTACATAACATTCACATGAAATTTTGAAAATGCACCATATTTATCAACCTCCATCACTTTGAATGGGATTTTTTTGTATTTTGGCCTGTGTTTCTCCACAACATCAATCACTTGTGAGGTCACCATTGATTTTCCCTTTGAATTTTTCAAACATAGTTGCTAGGGTTTGGTATAAACTCACAAAGAGCTGAAAAATCTTTCTCTCTTCTCTGCTTTCAAACAAAAATTCTCATGATTTCAAATAACAAAATGTTCAAATGAAGCATAAAAAGCCTTTTATTTTCCCTAACATTTTTCCATTAATGTACTCATACTTGTTAGGTAAAACTTTTACCAGATTTCTCTATGTCATTACAGGGATGCAAAGATTCTCAACACATCTCCGCAAAATATTCCATTTCTTTGGAAGCTTGATCAAAAGGTTCAATATTTCTCAATAGAATTACACACCAAAGGAATTTATCCAATTCATCATCTATGCTGAAATATTCAATACTTTATCCTTTTCAGGGGGCTAAAGGATTTGCAAATGAGAGCCCCCCCTAAGATAATTCTCTATCTCAGTTTGTCACAAGATCTTGTGTAGAATGCACACACATAGTATCATCCTTCTTCAAATTTTATTGACCTTGCTTCTCTATCCAAACTTTTTCATTTCTCTTCTTTTGTTGATTTAGGGTTTTATCCTTCTTCCAGTTCTAAATAAGTGGTTTCACCAAACAATCCTATAAAATGCTTCTTTATGTCCAACCTTATTATATTTGTAATAGGAAATGTTATGCTCTGGAATAAATTTATTCCTCCTAACTTTACTTATGCACTCTGCAACCTTATGACCAAAATTACTGCAAGAATAACAATATCCATGAAAAGAAACAACATTATATCTTTGAGGCACAAACTATTTTCTATCCATCTAGTCATTTCTTCTTTCTCTAGATTTATAATAACAACATTATGCCCAAATCTATTGCCAGAATAACAATGAACTTGAAAATATTAAGTGAACCTTGTAGGGGCATGTTGTCTAGTAGGTGGAGGACCTTTGAATTTCCTTTGTCTAGGACAAGAATGAATCCACCTTATTTCTTCTTGATATTTTCCTTCTTGTCTTAATTTGAACTTGCATCTCCAGAGGCTATCTTCTTAGGTTTGTAGTGTAGGATTTTTCCTCCTTTATTTCAAACTTTACTTCTACCTTAAAATTCTCATATAGGTTTGTAGATGGATTGGTTATAAGAATTTTACCTTGTTCAAAACCAAGGCTAGATTTTTATTTTTAAGACTTTTGAGAGTTGATTATCTCATCAAGAATATCTAAACCTCCTTTCATATTTAGACCCTTGTCAATTTGTTATTTTTCTTTATCCAATTCTTTTCCCAAGAAAACAATATCTTCTTCAAGATTGGAGCATTCAACAGTTTTATCAATGAGCTTGAAATTCAAACACTCTTCAATTCTTTTACCTTCTTGAACTTGAACTTTCAACATGCTAATTTTTTTCTCTAGTCTTTCAAGATTGAACTGGAGTTCTTCATTCTTTTCTCTTTCTTCATCCAAATCATTCAGGGAAAAAATGAGTTCTCCTTCATAATCCATTGAACAATCTTCTTTGTTGAATTCAAATTCAAATACATACTCCTCTTTATAGAGTATGTCCTCTTCTTTTAGAGAGCTCTTATTCTTGGACACTACTTTATTCTCCATGTGTTCTAAATATAGGATCTACCTCAGCTGTTAGGCTATATCAAGGAACCTTACTTTGATTCGAATTGTTCAACACACTAAAATACTAAGAGAGGGGTGAATCGGTATGCTTCAAAAATCAATCCCAATTAATAACTGTTGATACCATTTAAGAATTCAACTTAATCAAAACAAGAAAGAAGATCAACACACACACAAGAACACAAATAACACTTGATTTACATGGAAAGACCAACGAGAGAAAAACCACGGTGAGAAATGTTGCTAGGAAATACTGTCTTAATCCAACCTCACAAGTAAATAATAGTTACAACTTTGATTTTGGGATACAAACCAAGGAAGAAACTACTCCCTGTTTATACAACTTTGTTTTAGGGGCTAAAATCTAAGGAAGCTACTAATCCCTAATTGAAAAAAGGAACAATTGAAATATGACTTCTTTTATGGCTTCAACCACTGATAGTCATCAATTCTACACATTAGGTCCATAGTAGATGTTATCACGCTTTATCATACACTCATACATCTTTGCACACTTCCATTATATGCTTCACATCTTTGATATTCTATATATATCATCCGCACGCTTGCAAAATACAAATTTAGTCGGCCATAAACAAGAAATTATGAAACTTGTAGCATGTCGGCCTACAACTTCATTGGTGGTATACAAAAATGATAAAATAATATTTACATCTTCTCTAGATGAGTTGGCATGAATTGTACAACATCTAAAAACACTTCTTAGACTTTGCTCAATCTTGAATTAGTGGCACACATCACCAACATACCCTAGTCAACCTTAGCAACAACATAACTTCACAAACTGACTTAAAACAATTGTGCTGTACTGGAAACATGAAAGAACATCATGAACTTCATAAATTGAATGCTATGAGACATGTTGAGTGTCCAAATAAACTCATACAACCAAACTTTACATTCTTCTACTGGCACAAGTAATCAAACATGTGTTTTGTTGAAGATTAGGCATCCAAAACCAACTATAACACTTTCTTCAATATAGAATACATAAGGCATTACTGAGAATGTCCCAAAATTTGCTTGGCCAAACTTTTACATCTGAAGGAATGTTGAACATTCCAACAAGCCTTCATAATCACTTTACTTTGCCATAGCACAGTCTGAAACTCTATCACTTGTATCTTTCATTGCAGAAGGTATAATGACACAAAACCTTGGATATAACACCTTCATATATCCATGAGATTGAATTCAGAACCACAAGAATAAATATTGCTTTGTGGAAGGATGAAGATCAAAAAATTATGAAAGCTTTAGACACAACTTCTACAACTTGTCGCTGATTGTGGTACACCAAAATGGAAAAATGTCAATGCACACATACTGAAAACACATTAGGAAATGTGTACCCACCTACGCATCATAAATATACAACAAATTGATCACTAATCTTCCATACACTGCAATGCTGACTTGTACCAATAGATATCTCTGCACACTTAACAATCTTTAGAGCATATATAGACTTAGACACACTTTTGACATCAATGCCAACCAAGCTTATCAAGATGAACCACAAATTTCCAAAAAGCCATAAATATATTCATCCATCCACCCACCATCAATAATAAGGACAAGTTAAAACAAGCTATATCATTAATTCCAACAAAATCCACCGATCATCCTCATCCAAACCTTGACAAGTGCAACCCATCTCTCATTCAAATCTTCCTTCAACACCTATCCATCCCTACCTCCAATTCATATCACAAATCCTCATCCTCATCACAAAACTAATAAATTATTATAGTATCCACTTCCTATCCTATCCTTCATTCACTAAATAATTATAATCCTAATGAAGGGATACTCCACCCAACACCCACACATAACATAACAAAAAATATTAACACACAAGATAAATAAAGGAAAACAAGCCACTTTTGTTTTTTTAATGGAATTATAGATTCATAAATTGCAATGCTACAACCACATGGGCTTGAATCACTACAAAGAAAATCAACTCTCTGAGAAAAATCTACAATTCAGAGTCACACTTTGAACTAATGTCCATCCATATTTTGTAACCACCATTCACACCTTTGTTTGACACCAATAAACACCTTAGAATGTTTTGGAAAGTGTAACTCCCATTTTTTTGGTGCCCAGAGGTCCAACCATTTATTTTCCCATCCAGGAAGATATTTCATTTGAAATTCATATTTTGGTAGCACAACTTCTTGGACCAATAAATTTTAACTTGGGTGTCCGATTTACTATTATAAAACATTGTTATAAAGCTCATGAAGAGATATATAATGCCAAAAAGATATTAATATCATTTATTCCACCTTTTGAGCTTTCATGAGGCTTCTAAGGGCTTCAAATTCGAGTCTGAAACTTTATTGGAGAAATTTCTTGGTATGAAAACTTTAATATCTCCCAAATAGTACATGATATTCAAAATGATTATTTCACCATCTTGCTAATTTTTTAATTCCGCTCCTTGGGGTAAATTTTTAAGTCCATACATGCCCATATAGGATGAACTATTAAAAATAACAAGTGACCATTTCTTCCCTTTTAGACTTATGATTGTCCTACACCCTTTAAGTGTCATCATGGGGTCCAATACAACTAAAGAAGCCTACAAAAAGGATTTTTTTTGGGTGATACAAGATTTCCCTTACACCACTAGATGCTCCTACATCAAAAACCCAAGGTAATTTGAGAAGTGGCCTTGTCACATCTCTAGTGTTGTAGAAAAATCAAGATAGTCAACCTCTACCTTAGATAACCATGATGAATCTTCAACGGGAATTCCTTTACACTTAACCACATATTCTTCATAGTGTATGTTTCTTATACTTCTACCCACACAACTATCCAAGATTTCTTCTATCTCCTCCTTTGAAGTAGGTACTAGAATATTCCATTATTCTTTTATTGGTCCATCCTCCATATCCCCTTCATGATACTCTATCAAATTATCAATGTTGAACATAAGAGAGATGTTTATCCCTGTTAGAAATCCTACATCATAATTATTTCTTAAAAATCATGCTTCTTCAAGATCTTGCATGGTCAAGATTTCTTTATTTCAATTTGTTAGACATTCCCATTGTGAACCTTTCTTTCCTTAGGTGAACCATTACTTCATCTCCAATATGGAATTCCTTAATCTCTACTTTTTATCTTCCTTAGCCTTGTATCGAGAAATCATCTTATTGATATGATTTATTACCTCTTCATGCAAGTTATTCAAGTGCTTTGCAAAATATTTAGCCATGATATTACTCTTTTCCCCTTTTTCCATCTTTCTCAACTCAAAATAATTCCTCGGACTACTCCCATATATAATATAGAATGGGGATTTAATAATACTCATGTTGATAAAATTATTATAAACAAATTCTACCTATGGTAAAAGAAAATACCATCCCTTGGAATGATCTCCTACTAAGAAGCTTAGTAGGTTTCCAAAAATCCTATTTACCACCTTTGTATGCACATCCATTTGTGGATGTTGTGCATAACTAAACTTCAAATCAATCTTCAACTTCTTCCATATTGTTCCCTAGAAATACCCAAAAAATTTGGTATCTCGATCTGGGGTATTTGGCAAACCATGCATTCTAAAAAATAACTTTGTGATGTGCATAACATCATTGGTCATGAAACAAAATGAAGTGTGTCATATTTTGAAAATTTTTCAACCACCATAAATATTGAATCTTGTCCTCTCTATGTCCTTAGTAAACCAAGAACAAATTCCATGCTAATATCTTCTCTTGGCCTCTTTGATACAAGTAGTGGCTTATATAGCCCAATATTCTGAACTACCTCTTTAGCTATCTGACATACTCTACAACTTTGCACAAACTTATTCACATATTGGTATAATTGTGCCTAGTAATAATTGTCATTTACAAGATCAATCGTCTTATGTTGACCGAAGTGTCCTACAAATCCTCCACTATGCTTCTCTTTAATTAGGTTATCCCTCATAAAAATTCTCAAAATACATAATTTTTTGAGAAATAGTGCTTCAAATGTACTGGCATTCAGGTGAAGTTACATTAGATTGATAGTACAAGAAGTTGATGGGATTTACTATTGATTCTAATCGAAACCCTGATGGGAGAATTGCTAAGTGTATTCAAGGTGTTACTTTGGTAGTTATGTCGAGTGTTTTTTCTGTTCACATTAGTGGTATACACCTTCCTCGGTGTGATAGTAATCTGTCGTTGGGACATGAAATATAGTCCCTTCGATCTCCCAATAAGGAGTGTTGATAGACGGTAATCATATGTAAAGGCTGGGGACTCTTGTTGGTAGGAGTGGATGAATTCGCTGGGAGTTGAAATATACTCTCCTCGATGTGCCAATAGATAGATTTGGTTGACATGATGGGTGTGAGATACACTATTGACGTGTGTGACACTTTGGCGGTCAAAGCATGCTATATAAGTATATCGACATGACATTGAGAGTACAATGGGACTTTAAAATTTCTCTCTATGAAGTGTCAATAAGGAAAAATAGGACGGTGATGTGTTCGACATGTTGGCATTGAAGATTGGTCAAATCTTGGCAAGTGATAACCATATCGAGGTGACTAGTGGAATTTTTTGAGAGACTGGAGATAGTCTCTTCGAAGATCTAATACACAGTTGAAGCTTCGACAGTTACATTGTGATTATTCAGTTCACTTTTCTATTGGGAGTTGGAAGGTTTAGTTTCTTGGAACATTTGAAAAATGATGAAAAAATGTTGTACTAAAATATTGAAAAGTTTGGGGTGAACAAGAAGTGCCTAATATGAGAAGATCAAGGAAAATTGTAACGAAGATTTGAGGAACACTTGTAGAGGTGTATGCAAATGCCATAGTGCATTGAATGCATTGTAATAGGAACATGATGTAACAAAGGGGATCGATATAATGATTTGGATTGACCAAAGAGGTTGATCAGAGAAATGTAATGAGAAAGAAGAGATTTACATTCAAGGGGGTTATGCTGTCGAATTGTTCCTCCAAATAAAACAAGATGAAAAATCTCCATGAAAGGCTTAGTGCCTATATTTTATTGTAATTCTATTTTGTAGCTGTTGAATAATACAATGGGTCTATGATTTTGGAGTGTGGGGTTTTTTACCCGAAAGGGTTTTCCCCATGTAAATCTATGTGTTCATTTCTTATGTTTTGTATTTCATGTTTAATGATTATGCTCAATGAATCTGGTTAATATTTGTTGCAGAGACTGGTTAAAGTTGCATAAAATTTTCTCTAAGGGTTAATGTGGAAATGAACTATGTCTAATTACACTTTATGACATAGTAGTAAGCTTTTTGAGGCTTTCTGAGAAATTGAATATTATTGAAGACTCTTATTGATCTTGGATGTTCCTTCTGAGATAATTTTTTTTCCCTACAAATGGTATCAGAGCCATCTTCTGGGGTTTTCTTATTCCTAGTATTTCTAGTTCTGGGTATTCCTTTTGTGAGGATTTCTTAATCTGGAAAACTTGAGGAAATCTGAAGGAATAATTTGATGATTGATCCTTTGGTGAGGCTGTTTTCTATTTTTTTTTAGTTTCAAGAGACAACACACAACTTGAAGGATGGTGAAGATAGAGAAAATGGAGTTGGTCATATTGAACTAATGTGATTTGAAGCTCATAGTTGACAGCAAAATAATCTTGATGCATGGGGTGGAATATTTTTCTTTATGGTTGTGTTGCAACAAAGATTTCATATTGGGTGTCTGTGTGAGATGCTCCCTAATGATATGGAGAAGCTTGAGTTGTTTTTCATCTATGAAGTAATGTAATTATGCTGGGTGCTTTTTCCTGGCATTGGAAGATATTTTTTTGATGCCCTAATTGCTTGCAGGCTATGGAGTTGATCATTGGATGATCTAGAAGATTTTGTAATAGTCTGTCCCCCTCAGATGCATGTGCATATTGGTGGTTCTAGAGTTGGCCTGAAACATGCCTAGAATTTATGAACTATTTTTCCTTTTATGGATGTTTTGTACTTGCACAACTTAGTTTCATGTTCCTTGGATCTAAAGTTTTTGTAGATTTTAGTAAAAATATATGGTGATGCTTATTGATGACAATTCATTATTTTGGTTTAACCATTATGGCATTTTTGTTTCAAAATTTCTAATTTTTCCAGATGAGTAGTGGGTGTGGATGGGCATAGGTGTTGTTCCAAACACAATGGTTTTGTAGTTTTTAAACACCAAGAAAAAAAACTTGTGAATTTATGGAGTTGCTGTTAAGATATTTTCTAGACCCTGGCTTTTGGGGTGCTACTAGATGAGATAGTTGTAGTTCTACATACATGATTTATGCATGGTAAGAGGAGGTGTGATTCCTTCTCTGCATGGGAGTGTTGGTATGTGATTATTCACTCAAAATTATTGTGGTGATGCTTGGTGGTTTCCTTGACTATGGTGCTCATTATGGACGTGATTGGAAAATCTGATTTGTGCTGAATCTGGTGTTTGAGTCATGCTATCTACATGGTTGTTCTCTTTGAGATCTCAGTTTTGTAGTTTCTAGTGTGACAATGGGTTTGCATGATATATTGATTGGATCTACGAGTTGTGCAAGGTGTGGGCTGTATTTACCTACATGTTTGTTGTGGGATAACTCAGAAGTGGACTATCTATATCCACGAGGTAGGTTTAGTGTTAATGTAAACTTGTAGTTGGCCTTGTCTGTGGTCACTTATGCATTGGCGTGGTTCCTTTGAAATGAGAGGATGGATGATATGAGAGTATATGGATAGTTAGTTATGGGGACCAACAGTATGTGTATCATGATGTCATGAATAGATTGGATACTTAGCTAATTTGTATAAGCTTTTGACAGTGATGGTATTTTTGCTTGGTCTAGAGATCTTGGTTCCACTTGGTATTTTTAATTAGATGGACATGTTTGTGTGTGGACTTGGAGGATTTTTAGATTAGCAAAATTTTGGTCATGATGCTTGGAGAGCTCAAATTTCATGGTTCTGTGGGAGCTTAAGCAGTGACTGTGAATGAATGATCTCTATTAAGTGCTGCAAATGTTACTAGGAAGAGTTCTTAGATCTCGTTGCTGCAGAAGGGTTCTTTCACATTTGCATGGACACTACTTGAAAATGTGTAGCATCTCAGATATATGAAAGACTCTTGTGGTCATTGGGATGAGGTGCTGAAAATGCTTGACACATGATGTTGGTTTAGAGTTTGTTTGCTTTTATGTCATGTTATACTCTTGATTGCACATTCGAGTTTTGGAATGATGCATTTCTCTTAAGATCATAGTATGTTCACTTGGAGCGTGAAATATCCTAAGGGGGATGGTAAGATCATGATGTCATGATTATTTCTTGATTTAGATGATTGCAACTTTGACAGTGGTTTGGTGATTCTCTTTGTTTTGGGTCCATATGCTTGAGAACTTCATGATAGTGTAGTGATGCATTTGGAGTTCAGCATGAGATGATTATTTGCAGGCGTTCATGGATACATGGAGAATAAGGTGGGGATATTTTTCTTTTGAGATGGTTACTCTTGATTAAGATTTCAACAGAAAGTTTGAGAATCCTACACCTTGGTTGGATGTGAATTCAATAGACCTATGAGGAGATTGATCTTGAATGAGTTATGATGGCTTGCTATCTTTGAGGATAATTCTCATTCCCACTCTTGGTCTACTCGACAACTTATTGCTTGAGAGAGGTGTACGTAGGAGGATTTTCTACAAGTACATGATGTGCAGAGTTTCTCTCTTTGGTCTTAGCTATCTTCCTGGATGTTTGATTTCACATTGCATTGGTTTGAGGTTTGGTTGGAGCTATTATGATCACTATCTTGTGGTCATGTGTTTTCACTTATGTTCTTGGGTGATTACATGGAGGTTTCTTTATCTCTTCCATTTGTTGGGTGTGAAGAACTTGGGAGAGCTGTGAAGACTTATGGTGAGATCTATTCTTATAGGTTGTCAGTTTATAGGTTGTGCCTATCATTGTGGATGATTACTTGCTACTATATGATGTTGTTTTATAGTTTCTATATGATTTTATTGGTAGAATTGGTATGCCTTTATCATTTTAGATTTACATTACCCATGTAGTGGGAGCTCTTGGATGTGTATGGCACTCTTTGACATGTTTGCACATGGAGTTTATGATTATAGTTTATGGGTATATATATTTATGGCATAAGTTTACTATGTTTTGTATACCTTGGAGGTTTGGGTGATTGGATGGACTAGCATGTGCTGTGGGTGCTATTTTTCAGTTGCGTGGGTTAATCAGTTGGATGGAAGCAATCAATTTTTTGGTTGTTGTTCTAGCTGGTGTTCTATCTTGTTTTCTAGAGGATGTCTTCTCGGTTATGTTCCAACTTGAAGCTTTGAAGCTGATGTTGTTGATGCTTTTGTATAAGATGTGAGCATAGTGGAGTGGTGGAAGTATGTTGTATCCTTTGCTGTTAGTTGGATTTGTTGTAGGTGTCTTGGTTTAGAATGCTGTAGATACACCATGGCTTGTTCTTTTCCTATGGAGGATGGCTGGAACCGTTGCCTAATATGGTGGACATCTTGAATGTTGCTATAGTGACTTTGAGCATTGATTGGTAGCCAGTACATTCTTTGTCAAGTGGGAGAATGTTGAGAAATAGTGCCTCAAATGTACTGGAATTTGGGTGAAGTTACATCGGTCTGACAGTAAGAATTCGATGGGATTTACTATTGATTCTCATCAAAACCTCGATGGGAGAATTGATAATTGTATTCAAAGTGTTATTTTGGTAGTTATGTCGAGTGTTTTTGTTGTTCACATTAGTGGTATACATCTTCATCGGTGTGACAATACTATATCATTAGGACATGAAATACAATCCCTTTGATCTCCCAATAAGGAATGTTGACATGAGGTAATCATATGTAAAGGTTAGGGACTCTTGTCGGTAGGAGTGGATGACTTCACTGGGATTTGAATTCTACTCTCCTTGATGTGCCAAAAGATAGAGCTGGTTGACGTGAAGGGTGTGAGATACACTATTGACATGTGATATATAGTGTTGATGTGTGTGACACTTTGATGATCAAAGCATGCCACATAAGTATATTAACGTGACATTGAGAGTTCAATGGGAATTTGAAAGTAGTCTCTATAAAGTGTTGATAAGGTATAACATGACAGTGACATGGTCGACATGTTGGTAGTGAAGATTGGTCAAAGCTTGGTGAGTGATAACCATATCGAGGTGACTAGTGGAATTCGACAAGAGACTAGAGACAATCTCTTCGAAGATACGATGCACAATTGAAATCTTCAATAGTTACATTGTGACTATTTAGTTCACTTTTCTATTGGGATTTGGAAGGTTTAGTTTCTTGGAACGTTTGAAAAATGATGAGTGAATGTTGTACTGAAACATTGAAAAGTTTGGGGGAACAAGAAGTGCTTGAACTACGAAGATCAGGGAGAATTGTAAGATAGATCTAAGGAAGACCTATAGAGGTGTAGTGAATTCCATAGTGCATTGAACGCATTGTAACAGGAACATGATGTAACAAAGGGGATCGATAGAATGATCTATATTGACCGAAGAGGTTGATCAGAGAAATATAACAAGAAAGAAGAAATTTGTATTCAAGAGGGTTATGCTATCGAATTGTTCCTGCAGATAAAATAGGATGAAAAATCTCCATGAAAGGATTAGTGCCTGTATTGTATTGTATTGCAACTATATTTTTTGGTTGTTGAATAATACAATAGGTCTACGCTTTTGGAGTGTGGGGTTTTTAACCTGCAAGAGTTTTCCCCACATAAATTTGTGTGTTCATTTCTTCTATTGTCTTTCATGTTTAATGATTTTTCTCAATGAATCTAGTTAATTATTGTTGTTGATAATGGTTAAAGTTGCATAAAATTTCCTCTAAGGGTTAATGTGGAAATCAATTGTGTCTGATTTTGCTTTATGACATAGTAGTAATATTTTTGAGGCTTTCTGATAAATTGATTGTTATTGAAGACTCTTATTGATCTTAGATGTTCCTTCTGAGATAATTTTTTTTTCCCTACATAATTGGCTTCCTCTAAAAAACATACCATCATGGATTATAAAATTCAACCATCTTGTCCTATCCAAAGAAACAAGTTCCAAAAAAGCCTTCTAGGCCGCTACAAAGTTCAGTTCTTTAGGATATAAAATTTTGAGTTCATTGAACCCAAAAATCCCTATTCTCATCTCTATCAAGAATTTTTTCCTTCTATTTGAGGCATTTGCAATTTTTTTTGATCTTCCATTCTTGTGCTTCAAAACAAAAGTATAACTCTACAAAAAATCAACCCATTTTAGGTACCTTTTATCTAAATTTCCTTGACTATAAAGATACTACAAATCTTAGGGATTAGTATTGTAGTGTCAAAAATTGTCACCCTTAACGATTTCACACTATGTTTTTCTCCCCCTATATTAATGAGACTAATTAAGACCCTAATTTCCTAAATTATGCATTCCAAGGTCTATTTTTACCATTTTGTGAAGGATTGCAAGCATTGAATAAATGCAAACAATTAATGTTTTGATCATGACATTAAAAGTCCTAGAAGATAGGGCTAGGACCCATATGCCCATGGGTGTATGGTTCCCCCTATCTTGTCAGGGACCAATTTTTAATATGTTATCGATATTTTAACATTAAAAAATCAAATTTTAAGTGTCAGCTTTTGGAATCTAGTTTTTTGAGAAATTAGAACAATTACATATAAATACCTAGCTATTTTATCATTTGAAAGCTAACAACTAGAAGATGCATTCGTGAGAAAATGCTATTGTTAAGAACAACATTTTAGAGCATTATAGCAACAATTCAAGATCCAACATCATGTCAAAGTTTATGTGTGTTCATGATTTGTGAAGGCTAACCCTTGTTGTAGGTCTCCAAAGAATTCAAGCATTCAAGCAAGCAAGATCCAAATCCTTGAGGTGATGTGCATGAATTTAATCCTTTCAGGAAGAAATTGAAGGGTGGTGAGTTGTAGCACTTTGTGATTTCATCATTCCTTCCTTTTAATTATCATTTCTATCATTGACATTGCCATTGCGGAAGTGGATACACCTACACAGGTTTTAACTGAGGGAAGCCCCTAAATGGCCCAATTTTTTCTCTTTGAGTGTGCAGGTTATAGGCTTAAAGGAGATTCAAGAAGGATTGAAAGTAAATTTTTCAATTGTTGCATTCAAGACCCTAAAATTTGTCAAGTCACAAAAACTCAACTACAAAATTGCTTGGCGACATTCCGAAAATTCTACAACCAAAAAAGAGAAGGAAAAATCCAGCATCAGAGGACTGTAGAATTAGTTTCAGGACCCCCTATCAGGGACACATACACACTTAGGTTTTTGTGTCCTTTGCATGCAAGATCCAAATTTTTATGATAGGTGCACAATCTCCAATACTTTTCAGATATGCCTATAATTTACTATTTCAATCTGTATACTTTCAAAACATTACATTTATCATATTAATTTATATAGTTCAATTAGGTTAACCATTTGAAATCATTTCCAATCCACTTTCAAGGACCTAAGAAAGGAGATCTAGGTTTGATTGGCTCACCTTCGTGGTTGATAGTTAATCTATTCATCTTATTGATCCCCTTTCTAATGTAATTTTGAAAAAGAAAGATTTAACCCTAGGTTTCACATATTAAACTTAGGGTCCCCTTTTTTCTTATATTAAAAGTATATAAACAAACTCTTTGGGAAACAAATAGTGTCTCCATTTCTTCAATGAGTGAACTATAACATAAAAATCTTGATCATAGACAAAATATTTATTTTTAGCATCATTCAACTTCTCACTAATATAGGAAATGAGCTTACCTTCCTAACTCAAAATAGCTCCAATGGTATTGCCACTAACATCACAATATACTTGAAATACCTTATTGAAATATGTAAGTGCCAATTTTTTTTTCTCTATGACTTTCTTCATAAAACATTTCAAAACTCTTGGATACTCCTATATTCCACTTAACCTCCTTCCTATCCACTCTCATAGTCTATGTTAGGGTTGCACAAATACTACTAAAATTCTTAATTAACTATTTGTAAAAACTTGCTATACCACATAATGATCTTACCTTTGGACCACTCCTTTGTGTAGGCCATTCAATGATATCACTTAATTTTTCTAGATCCATTTTAAGACCCTTAACTAAGATAACAAATCCCAGATACACCAACTCTTTCTTCACAAAGCTACATTTATTTAAATTAATTAGCAACTTCTCCTCCCTTAGCTTCTCAAGAAATCTTTGGAAATGGTACCAAGTGCTCCTCTAGTGTCTTACAAAAAATCAAAAAATCAAAAAATCATCCAAATAAACAATAACAAGTTTTCCTAAAAATTATTTTGATACATCGTTCATAAGCCACATAAATATTCTCGGTGCATTGGTTAGCCCAAATGGCATGACTAACCACTTGTACAAGCCCTCTTTAGTCTCGAAGAATGTCCTCCACTCATCTCCTTCTCTGATATGGATCTAATGATACATATTCTTTAGTTCATTATATGTGAAGTACTTGTCTCCGCTCAAACAATCCAAAAGGTCATCCATCCTTGGAAATGAAAATCTATATTTGATTGTAATCTTGTTAATGGATTGAGATTTTGTAGACATTCTCCATTTTTCATCTTTCTTTGGTGCTAGTACTATAGGTATTGGACATGGACTCAAAATATATCGAACCAATCCTTTCTTTAATAGCTCTTGAACTTGTATTAAAATCCTCATTCTCTATAGGAGTAATTCTATGGGTTACCTTATTTGACAAACTGACTCCTAGTATAAATCCATTTGGTGACTAATCTTCCTCACTAGTGGAAAACCCTCAGGTACATTATCTCATAATTCCATGAAACTCTTCTAATAGATATGAGACTTCTACTGGTATATCTTCACCTTCTTCTTTATTAACTCTAGGAATCAATGAATAACACATATGCTCATGCTTCATAATATCCAAAAAAATTCTACCATCAACTAAACAAATTCTTGTGCCACTACATACATTTTCTTCTACCTCTTTCAAGGGCTTCAACTTGTGGCAAACTCCATCCTTTGTCAAGGCCATCATGTACTGCACGTAGATCAAATTGTCACATGGCATCCCCAATAACATATGACAAGAATCCATAGGAATGATGTCATACAACACTTAATTATGGTAATTTCCATCTAATGTTGCTTCTGCTTCTTATTATATTAAGCAATTTATTCACATATCTCAAGTAATTCCATTTGCACTTGTAGCTTACAAGCTTGGGTTATTTTTATGGTTAGATATTTTTATTTATTTATTTGACATGAACTACATGTATACAAGAGTTTGATTTATTTTATTTTAGTTGTCTACACATGATTGAAAAAGATAAATATGGTTTTGTTGATGGTGGACTATGTAATGTGGTATTAGAGGCCATTTGGATCTTGCTTGCAATGTTGTGGGTTATGTTCATTTGCAAGTTTGGGGCATATATCATTTGTACAACAAACTAGTCTAGAAAAGATCTAAACTAAATTGTACATTACAATGATAAAAAATATTGGGATTCTTAAATTATTGATTATTCATAAAAATGATAAGAGGTGAACTACACAATACATTTTAATTATAGGATTATAAAACTAGCTCCCTAGTATCAAGACCCCTTTTGTGGGCATGCTTCTAAGGGAAGGGATTTTCTAATAGAATAAAGATGTACCTTTAATGTATTAAATATAATAACCCATGTTGGTGTGTACACTATTTTAGTAGATACAATATCCTATGTGTCACTATATATCATCATTTAATAAAATATAATAACCCATGTGATTGTGTCCAATCGTATCTATCACTCTAGTTTATTTTTTTTCTCTTAAAAATTGTGTCCATATGGTGGATACACCATGATAACTGGTTTTATGATTACCTCAATTATTTAAGGGTGGTCACAAGAGGTTCTATACTTCAATTTGATAAGATATGCTAAATTATTCTTACTTATTAATCAAATTTTGCACACAAAAGTATCATTTCAAGTAATAATTGTCTAAGAAATTTATTTTTTCAAGAAAAATATTTAATATGCCAAGCTATTTTCATAATCCCTAGGATTCCCAAGTTATATTTAACATAGTACGTCCTATAGAATTTTCTTCAAAAAATTATAGACATTAAAATAATTGTGTATAAATTATTACAATTTTTATAGAGGTTTTGAATTAAGGTTTAATATGTCTTGCCCATGGGTAATTTGAGAGAATTCCAATTCTAGGACAACATACAAACTCAATGTATAAGAGAAAACCAATATTTAATAAATAATTCCCCATTTATTGGGATGAACATAAAAATATGGTCCACTAAATAAAAAATAAATATTAAATGTGCATACTTACATGCATTTTCCTAGAATAAATATTTACCCTTTTTTAATATGTAATGTCACTTGAATAATTGGTTTCTCTTTTACTCTAGAAACTATTGGAAGTTTGTCATTGTTGATGCAGTTTGACAACATGAACATGGTCTGTATATAGTGCTTGATCTAGTGTTGTCATTGATGTCAACATTGTTGTGATCACTCTAGCATGATTTGGAAGTATTCCTGAAGACAATTGTATATAACAAGTTGTTCTAGAAAGTACAGTTATACACAAATTTGGCTAGGTGTTCCTTTTGATAATATAATGGTTTAGTGCATTAGTTTTTGGGTCCATACTCCATCAAAAATTGAGCAGTCACTTTGCAATTCTAATAGTGTTTTTTATGATCATTAGGTGTATCTAAATCCAAGAGTTCGTGTTGTTTAGAGAAATACTCAAAAAGATATGAATGACAAAGTTCAACTTTGTATATTGCAGTTATTTTCTGAACAGTATGTTGGTGTGGGAGATTCTGCATTCCTTCGCGGATAGTAATTTTGAGTTGTGATGCTTAAGATAAGATTTCAGATGTTGGTTGAGTGCGAATTCAAAGAGAGATCGAGTTTTGAGTCACACGTTTGATGAATTGGGTAAACATATGCAAGTTTTTGTGTTTAGGTCTTATTTGGGGCTGACCTAACATATTTGAAGGATTAATGTGTGTTGCAATCTTATACAAGAATTATATTGGGTCCATTCCAACCAATCTTAAGGAGATTTGAATTTTGAATTAAGGCGCGAGATGTGGATGAAATGTTTTAAAGTTGATAAGCTGAATTTTTTGTGTTACTTCTAATTAGGCCGACCTTATTGAAGTTACACTTGATATGGATATATATAGGAGATTTATTTTAGTGTTTGATGGATGGATGCCAGTGGTGTGTGAATGATGTGCAAAAAGTGACATGTTTGGTGTCCCACCTACATGTGTATGATGTGAATTTGATCAGAGTTGTGTGAACTTTATTACATAGAGTGTGAATACTGAGTAGAGAAGAGTAGAATAGAGCATTGATATAGAACAGTGCAAAGATTGATTTGTACTTCATTGGAACTGTAATCAACATATTGTAGATGCATTTGTAACAGTTCAATAGGCTGTGAGCTGCCCCTTACTTCTTCTATCTTATTCTCTATGGGAAATGAGTCCATTGGATAGTGAGTCCAACTGCAATGGGCATTTTTGTAATATACTATATTCAGATATAATATATTGTGAGCTAACCCTCACCGTGGTTTTTCCCATTTTGGGCTTTCCACATAAAAATCCTAGTGTTCATGTGTAATGTGATTTTATGGATGTTTCATGTTTTCACTCATTATTGCAGTTGAATTTGTTTTGGTAATTGGATGGCTAATGTCTAAATGGTTTAATGGAATATTGATTCACCCCCCCTCTTAGTATTCCGGGTGTTAGATAGAAACATTACATTACAAGAAAAAATAGAGCTCTTTTTCCTCTTTTTATTGAATTGAATATCCCTAGGTTGTATGCTCTCAAAGTTATTATTGGGTGATGAAATGTTTTCACTCATTGCTTGACTTTGTGAATGCCACTTCTTGAGGATCATTTATTCTCACAAACTAATTTGATCATTTCCGTTTGAATTTGTAAGATATTTTTCATCACCAATGGGACTTTATGGTGTCACAAATATTTTCATTTGAATTACTACATCACAATTGAGCTTGTGGATTCCACTACCCTTTTGGAAAATTCTTATTCTTTCAATATTTAAAAAAAATCAACATTTTTGTTATTATTGTCTAAATAATATTTTTATTATAATTTCAAATTGTGTACTTTAATATCCTTCAAAGGAAAATTTCTAAATCAAATGATTATGTAGATACCATCTTTGAATTAAAAAAAAAATACCTAATTGTTTCTTTACATCCACCTACATTTTGAATTGTTATGGTAGTTCTACATGACCTATTTGATTTGTCTTTATGCTTGAAATTGCTCATTTAGAGTATCTACAAACCCAAATTAGCAAAGATTATTTATGATATCTTAGGAGACTTAGTAAACTCAAATTCTCTACCTATTAGAAAGGTTTATCATCATGGTTCATAGAAGTTCTCAAATTTATTTATTTTTGATTATACAGTGAAACTTTTGATAAAATCTTTTGAGTATGGGCTCTTCTCGATTTTGATCTAATCAAAACTTTTATCTTGATTCGTACTCTTATCTAAATATTAATAGAAATCCTATTTGATGGAGGAAAAAGATCATTCTACTTCTCAAAGAAATCATAACCATGGCTACAAGTTTTACTACAGGAGCATAGCCAGTTCGAAACCTGTGGATCTCGAGTTGCTCAGCGAGTACCACAGCTGGATGCTTTTTGACATGCGACCTTGAAGGACAAGATGTTAGTCGACGATTCTGGTGTATATTTGGAAGCCATGATTTCATTCTTTTCAAATCCAAGCTCAATATAACAGTCTTTTTAGATTGTTACTCACATTTTCCCCATCCTCTGAATCTACACTTTCAAAACCATCACTTCTCGGAGCTTTTGTCTGGCCCGTGCTTCGAACACCAGACCTTATTATTCACACTGCTAGTACTATTTTCCTTAATAAGAAAGTGGTGGCAGTGGACTGGTGGTAGGTAAAGTTTCTGGCGGTATCTGTCTTGGTTTCTCTCGATTTTCAGGCATTAACATGGTTACTTTCATATTTTATTTTAGAGCCTCTTTCATGTTTTTACTTGCTTTGAGTTTCTTTTAGTTTATAACATTCGTTCATATTTTTAATCCTGGTTGCCATGGAATAGTTTTGATGGTGTCTAATTGTGTTTACTTGTATGGCAGTTTGTTGGCTGTCTTTTTATTATATTTATTTGTAATTTTCTGCATTGATTCAATATAGAAAAACAAAGTTTTTGTGAGTGACAAAATTGTCAAGAATAAGAATAATAATATGGTATTCACATTTGTGCTTTGACAATTTTACATGATAGAAGATTCATAGTATCTTGGTAGTTGTGAAAATATCTTGACTCTAACCTACGTATGTGGTTAGTTTTCCCAAATTAGCTACAAGGTAAGGGTAAGGGGAATGGTTCAAATAGTGGGTCTTTCATTTATGAGGTTCTTTTTTCTTCTTCTATGAGCCTCATCAAGAATAATATAACTAGCTATTTCACCTTGGTGTGCAATGGGTATTCCGAAGAGGTGTAGAAGATTAATTATGAAAAAAATTGGTCCATTTTTTGCATACATTTGTGGAATACATGAGATCTAATGGTAGATCATTTAACAAATATGCATTCACTTACAAAATGAAACCTTTTAATTAGGAAGATAATTAGGCTCCATTATCTTTCATTAAAATTTCTTCCCACATAATTGCATGGATCAAAATACGAATTCTTGAGAAAACTGGACCTTTTCAGTCTTGCAGTATTAGTAGTTTAACACCACATAATCTCATTCCAAATTAACTTTAATAATAAGGGTCATTTGTTCTTTATTTAGCACTATTACCACAATTTGTCCTTAATATTCCTCACCTCGCTAGCATTACAAAAGAAGTATGAAGAATGGCTAGATCTTTATACAAAAGCCTTTTATACTGTATATCTAAAAATTATTATCAAATGATAATTCTCAAATAAATAGTCTTGACTCTTCACATCTTACAAGAACATCCCCTGCAACAACCTATACTTCCAATAAATTTTCCTTCTTAATAATTACATGAATTGAAAATGCCATCTTATGCTTTGAATAGTTGCAACATTAGTATGAGGGCATCTTAGAAAAATGTGTAAAACTGAATAATATACTGTATAAGTTTTAGATACAACATACCTCAACAATTCATGCTAGACACAAGTCATGTGTCACTTTGACAAAATAAATGGTCCCTAGCTGTGGCATTTGGGCCAAAAGCACCATAGTTGGAAAATTTGCCAAATAAAAAAAAATCAATGAGGATTGCAAAGTTTAGAAGTTGACGCCCCCCAATAACATGGAAGTGAATTTATTCTTCAACTTATAACAATACGATAGGAAGAATAATAATTAAATCATAGACCATAGGAGGATGTGGAAATCGACTATCACCATCATTGAATTTTAGCCATGACCCAGACTATTGACTCTTGGTGTTAATCCTTGATATTTGAGGCTTTTCTCTGACTGGTAAGCCATCTGGGTAGTCTTATTTCTTATGCCATAATTTCTGAGCCTGTTTGACAATGTTAAAACTGTTGCACTGATTAAATCTACTAGAATCAAGATAAATCTAAAGTGTATATTTTTTCGTCTAAATGGGTTATTCTAGAGATAATTCTATTAATTTGGATTTACTCTGTTTCACCTTTGCTTGGTATTGGCTGTATTGGGATAATCTTGTTTTTGTTCACATGGTCTATCTAGTTACCTGTTTTGCGTAATCTCCATGGAAATTTTCTATGATCTTAAGAATCTTAAGTTCAGTTGGTCTAGGCTAGGAATATGCAGGGGATTGCTTGGAGCATTCTTTTCAAGGTAGGGTGCAAGTCCAAAATGACTTCATAGGAGGGAGACAGTTGCAAGCTCTCAAAGCATAGATTCACAAATTGAAAATGAAGAAACATGTATTTTGCAAAGGAAAACGAAATAAAAATGGGTCAAACCTCAAGTAGGCATAGCTTGTTGCAATCTTCATTGGCTTGCTTTTGTATGGAAATGAAAACCTAGAAAAATACACTAGAGGAATTGAAGATCGTAATCCTAGTTCTGCAAGGTTGACAATAAACTAAGGAATGGAAAGATCACATAGCGTGCAAGAGGCGATCCTTACCAAGCCTAGGAATACACACAAAGGACAATCCACAAACTACAACAGTAATTTGCGTATTTTCCCTGCAAATTATATTGAATAGGTAATGGAAGTGAATGAACAAACAAAAATAACTAAAGACTACATAATTACTTGAAATACAAAACGCAAAACACAATAAAAAAAGCCACATCAATGGAATTATGTACAAGAAATTATGTAAAATAGTCTTAAGCAAAATACAATACAAGCACACATCACTGCTTTTCAGTATCTATGGAGATTTATTGTTCTCAGATATTTGGAGAGATTCTAATGGGAGTATCCTGCTTCCTCAAATTGTCCAAGAAAAACCTCTTGGCTTAAAGCATCCCGCTTCCTCAAATTTCCCAACAAAGGCCTCTTAATTCACTTCATTTTTCTATGGAAATCTTCAGAATATTTGCTGGTACTTTTCCTAATATATATGATGAAGCTGCTAGTACTTTCATCCTGAATTTTGACATACTAGAGTGAGCTTTGATCAACAACCTCACTCTCAATTGGTTCCCTTTTATTTCTCGAGGGACTGATCTTCTTTTCACATGGTTATTTGTACTTGGATTACATGTTGTTATCTTTTCATCATCTGTCATGTCATGACGTTCCTTTCATAATTTTCAACATCTTTGATAGCTACAATTTTATTCATAGAAACATCAAGTAACATGTATGCCTTTGATTGCTTAGAGTAGTCACCAAACATATATGTTTTTCTCTTTGAATTTAACCATCTTCTCTTTTCTATAGAGAATCAATTGAAAAACAACACATTAGAAAACACAAAAGTCACTAACTAATGGTTTCTTGCCTAACAATCCTTCTGTGCATTCACACTGTCAGGTTGTATCCATCATATTTTAAAAAATATCCATTTTGTGCATATCCTACAATCATTGCATTCCATGAGATAACCTCTCTTTGAGGCATTCTGTCAAACAGTTCACGTGCCTTTTCTATGCTTCCACATTTTGGATACATGTCTACTAGAACATTTCCAACTATAATATCTGAAAAAAATCCTCCTTTCGTGGTGGTTAAAGATGGATGTCCATACCCTGTTTCAAAGCTCCCATTCTGGCATAGGCAGGGAGGAAACTGGCGAAGGTTGTGGAATTTGGCTTTACACTAGCCAATTGCATATGCTTGAAATTTTCTAAAGCCTTTTCAAAAAATCCAACTTCCACCAAGCATTCGCAGTGTCAGGTTGTATCCATCACACTTTAAAAAAAATCCATTCTGTGCATATCCTGCAATCATTGCATTCCATGAGATAACCTCTCTTTGAGGTATTCTGTCAAACAATTCACGTGCCTTTTCTATGCTTCCACATTTTGAATACATGTCTACCAGAGCATTTCCAACTATAATATCTGAAAAAAATACTCCTTTCATGATGCTTAAAGAGGGATGTCCATACCCTATTCCAAAGCTCCCATTCTGGCACAGGCAGGGAGGAAACTGGCGAAGGTTGTGGAATTTCGCTTTACACCTGCCAATTTCATAAGCTTGAAAGTTTCTAAAGCCTTTTCAACAAATCCATTTTCTACATATCCCGCAATCATTGCAGTCCATGAGATAGACACCTTTTTCAAGTATTCTATCAAACAGTTCACGTGCCTTGTTAATGCTTCCACTTTTTGCATGCATGTTTGCTAGGGCAGTTGCGACACTATAATATCTGAAAAATTTCCTCTATCGTTTATGCTTCGATGGATTTCCATATTGTTCCAAAGCTCCCATTTTGGCATGGGCAGGGAGGATGCTAGCAAAGGTTGCAGAATTTGGCTTCAAACCTGACAATTGCATTTGCTTGGAAATTCCTAAAGCCTTTTCAGCAAATCCATTTTGTGCATATCCGAGACCACATCTCTTTGAGGCACCTTATCAAACACTTCACGTGCCTTGTCTATGCTTCCACATTTTGCATACATGTCTACTCAGGCAGTTGCAACTACAACATCTGAAAAAAATCCTCTATCCAATTTATGATTTGATGGATGTCCATACCCTATTCAAAAACCCCCATTTTTGCACAGGTAGGGACAATAGTAGCAAAGGTTAGAGTCTGGATTTACACCTGCCAATTTCATTTATCTAAGCGCAATAACCTACAGGCATGACACAGAAGAATGAGACATGGATGACCTCTTCGACGCACACAACAAGCTATTTAGCGAGCATCTTTGGAATCCATGGAATCCATCTCTTTGTCAAGCTCTATGCCAACCTTTACAAGACCATCATAGAACTCATCCGCATCAGAATCCCATGGCTTTACTCCATGCATTATCGGATCCTCAAACTTGCTGGTAGAAAATTGGTGGAAACCATGTCATGGTGGATGAGAAGGCCGAGCCTTGCGCAACGGCCAAACCACGAGCAGTAGCAATAGGGAGGAGATGACGAGCACAGGGCAAACAAAAAGTGGAAGTCTAATTCAACGGTCCAGATGAAAAAATCGTCTACTAGACCAATCAATACCGTGGATGCGTTAATTCAGCTTGACACACTTCAAATAGGATATGCCTTCGGCGTAAATTACACCTTGAAGGGGTAGTTGAATAACATTAAACAATTCATTCATCCTTTTTTTCTCTTTCTTATTTATTTCATGTATAGATTGGGAGTGTGCGCGGAGTTCTTGTGCTATTAAGAGTGGGCATTTGTAGTAAATTGTAGATTAATTGTAAGTGTAGGATACTATAAAATAAAGTTTAAGTGTCTCCTTAAAAGTCTTGTGAAAGAAATGAGCTTGTAATGTTGGAAGAGAATGTGGAAATAAAAGGAAAAGGGCTTTACTCTTTAAGAGTTTTTTTCTCACATCTTGTTCTCCAAAACAATCTCGTGTTTATGCTTGAACAATCTCTTGTGTTTATGCTTTGTTCTTGTGATATTTCCATGCATTCAATAGTCTTTGTTATTTACAACACTTCAACTCATTTCCAAGTATAAATTCACCGTTTTCTTAAGTAAATTCATAAGAAGACAATTGAATACAATCGAGATTTCATAAGTAATTAATGGGATTCATGTTTTTAAATTAGTTAAATCAAATTTCTATACTAATTATGGTGGTAAAATTAATTATTATATTTTTATTTTATTTCAACTATTTATATAATAATAAGTATTAAGTAGTGACGAGTATTTATCTTTGTAATATTATAATAACAATATTTTTTCCTAGTTGATAGATAAGTTATGACATATCAATTTAAAGTAGATCAAATAATAGTTTGAGATCGATATATTCTTCCAAATCAAATGTATTAAGATTTTATTAAGTTAGTGAAGATTATAGTTGTTAAGGTTAACTTTGACCCAAAGTTTAGATTTATACTAGGAACAATCATGGTAACATAGTTGAAGTTAAGTTTGTTCCTTAGAATCTATATTTGTCAAATATTGATGAGAAAATGATTTTTTAGTAAAGAGCCTTCGTAGATTTCTTAGTTGATTTTGAGTTTGATAGCCAAATCTTCGATTCCATATTTGAAGTTGAATTTGTCAAAATAAAATTGTAATAGGGTATGTGCAGGATCATCATGGAAAAAACAGGCCCTTAAGTGGCAATAAAAAGACAAAAAAATCAGAGTTAGACAACTTGACGTAAACATTTGAATAAGTTATCTATATTATTTCAAAAAAATGTAAAAATAGAATCTGTAGCAAATTGAATGCCGTTTCTAAACTACTAGACCTTGATTTAAAAAAAAAATTCTATTTGGTGAAAATTTGAAATTTCAATGCAGTAGTATTTAAATTTCAGTGTAAAAATAAGAAGTAGGTGTCTGTCTGGCCACCCTAACCACAATAAAATGATAATATTTTTTTATAATATTTTAGATATAAGTAGAGGACTCATGTCCCAATGTGATGCATATTTTTTTATAATTTTTTTTCATGTAAATAATTAATTATGAATTTTTTATTACAAATTTTAAAAAATATAAAAGCTCGTCTGTCTAACCACCTTAACTTGGTCAAAAATTCATGAAATTCAATTTTTTTTTTATCCTATAGTATGCGAAGCATAGAATGTGACGCATGTTTTGGATTCAAAAAATGTGATACCATTTGAAAGTTATAGATGTTTTTCAATCAGCCTATCAATCAGGACTTTATTCGTAATTCTAATAGAAAATGAATAATAATTATTTATTAAATTCAAAGTAAAGCATAATTTATATTGGTGGAAAGTTGAGATCTCCTTTGAAAACCCTTTTTGTTTCATCAATTTTGGGTAAAAAAAAGTCGTCAGCCACATGGGCCATCATATGGCTTACATATCGCCACTTTTTGGCCCATCATGATCCTACACATACCCAATAATCACAATTTTTCATTGATGTAGTGTATTGTGTCAATTAACATGGTAAGTGATTTATATAATATTATTACATTGATTATAATATAATATAAATAAAATATTGACAATCAATGGACCAACAAAATCAAATCGATATTACATTAGATGATAAAATAATATATACATTTTAAATATATTTATCTTTAAAATGTTGAGGAATCAATCTTTAATTATGTTATTTATTTAAGAATTATTTTATTTTACTTTAAAACTATTTAAGAATTATTTTATTTATGTTGCTAGGCATTCTACTATGACAAAAAGACAAGAATATTGACCCTATTATAAAAAGAAAATACAACTAACAAATATTTACAAATGCTAAAAAAGACTATAACTTTCACATTGTAGTGTGGGAATACAAAGGACACATCTAGTTTAGGAACATATAGGCCTAGTCTAAATGAATCAACACCCCAAAACATATTAAAAATTAAATTATTGCCAAGGTGGGGGAAAATCCATTATCTCAGAGAGAAGTAGCCATAAAATTATACAAGAATTGATGAGTGCTCCCTTGAGAAGAATAAGGGTTTTTTTTTTTAATATTTTAGCAAGCAAAAGGAATATGGAAAGAAATAATAGGTCAAGTATAGGTAGGAATGGTCATGGATTGCTAATTTGGTCAAAATTAGTAGTGGGAGAAGTATAATGATCATTTTTAGAAGGTCCATTATTTAAGCAAGGAAAGGGGAAGAAAGATTGAGCAGATGATAAATATTATCATACGTAGGGACAATGGCTAAAGGAGCTCAAGTTACCAAACAATATAAGATGCACAATATATTTTAGAGAGGTTGTAGATGCATTGGGGTGACATCCCTAATAGGGTTATGTCGTACTATAATGTGACCTACTCTAGGCCAAAGGTCTTTTATTTTTATTTTTATATTATTTAAAAAACTATTCTTTAAAATTTTGTTCTTTGTTCTTTATCTTGGGGTTGCAAATATATTCCAAGGTAATAAGAAGAGACAACATAATATTTGAAAATATATCAATGCACAAATAGATCAAAATAAAATGTGAGCTAGAAAGAAAATGTATAATATTTGAAGGCATACCCAATTCTAGAAGTAGCCATTGATTTATATTGTTGGTGTGAATGGGGTGGGTTTTACCTTACTAGTTTACCTCTTAGGTCCTATTCATACTAGTTTACTTTGGGCATCTTTTGGATTATTTATTTTATGTCTCATGTCATATGATTAATACACTTTTAATAATCCTATGTGGTCTCATCCTTTCACTTTGCTTATATAAGCAAGGTTCCTCACATAATTTATTTATCCATTATATACCTATGATATCATTGTATCATTTTTGTATCCATAATCCAATAAAGTATTTCTTGCTTCTCTCTTATGGAAGGTTATTTTTGGTTTTGCAAGTGATCTTTAGAGTTTGAGTCTATTGCATGACTCTTACATGATGTCAAAGCTTCAAATATAAAATCCCCTTCTTAAATATAGGAGTGATTTAGGCGGGAGATTTTGTTGGAGATATTTCTAGTAAAAATGGACATCAGTATTGAGTCCAAAAGGCCCAAAAACCAATCTTTCTACCTAAAACACTCTATATTTTGGAGCCAACATTTTTATCATTTTTGGAGGATTATTGAAAAATTATGTATAATATGAAATACATACCATACAAATCCATATCATATGGTTGTAGTATCTATAGCCATCATTGATCTATGTAGTTTATAGAATATTACTCCTATGTCAATTTGAATCACTTGTCCATGTTGATGTCGATGCAATGTTACCAATTTTTGTTGGGACTCAAATATGTAATGTCATTTTTGTTTGAGTCCCATATATTTTGTGTACCTCAGCCAAATATGACCCATTATTTATAACTAATCTGAGACATCCTAAATGGCCCCCCTTAAGTGTCCAAGGAGGTGCAATTCCACTAAATTCGAGTTTTGGATGTTTCTAGTGATTTCCTTAGTGTTTTATGTGTTTGTCAAAATTTTATATTTTTGGTGTTGTTCATTTATGCAAACCTTCCCTTTCAATTTGGACAACGCACTTCAGTCCTTATTAAAATATTGTCCAAGTGTTGTCTTGTTAAAGTTTCAAACTGTCAGGGTTCCCCATGCTTTCGTTCCATAGTATCAACATTTCAAGAAGTTTGACATACTTATGTTTGCTTTATATTTTTCAAAATATTGAAGTCTTAGAGCTTCCCATCCTTGATCCATAAATATTGAAAGTCTATTAAAATCCTAATTCCTTTATATCAAACTCAAGCTTTTAAGCTTTCTCATCCACCCATCTCTTGGCATCCATTTTGCTTCATCTCCACTCCTCAAAATTTGACCCCTTGCATTCAAAAATGTTTCTAAGTCCTATAGAGTCAAAATTTTGGGCATTCTTTTTCAACCTCAAAAGTCCAAATCTCCACCAATATTCTATAAGTCTACAATTGGACTCATATTTTTGGCCATTTATTTACTTGGCACCTCTTTCTAGAAAAACCCAAAAGCCCAAAACTATGTTGATTATTATATAGCCTATTGAAGTTATACTTTCAACATTCTCTTAATTTGGTATCAAGTTAAGCCTTATCTTGAATCCCCAATCCCAAAACTCCATTGCCTTATTCCTATTAGAATTCCTATTTTGACCTTTCCTCATTTGGTACGGTTTCCTCATCACCCCTAATTCTACAATTCCTCGAAAGTCTCAAACCTCAACAAAGGAACAAGGAAAATTTCCAAGTTCTTGATGTTGTAAAGTTCACTAGTCTTTAAACTTCTTGAAAGTGTGACATTGGTTTTCAAGTTCTTCAGCTCCTTGAAAACACTGAAAAGGGAACAAAGAAATGGCTAATGTTTGGTGAAAAGCAAGAAGTTGGTTCCATGAAGAGGGGAAGTTTTAGCTAAAAAAAATCACATGAAATGCGTTCCCATTGTCAAAAAAAATGGGTACCCATTTAGGAATGGTAACTCGAGCCTAAACTGTTAAGAAATATCACATTCAATCCACTAACTTATTCCATTTCTTGCATAACCCCATGAGAGATAAACATGCATACAAGTAAACATAATGCATAGATAAAATAGATAAGCCAAAAGATAACACAATATATACCTTGGGAAAACCCTCAAGCGGGAAAAACCTAGCCTCCAAAAGCATCCATACTGGACATGATATTATTCAACAATAAAACAATACAAGAGTTACAGTGAATACCTATGAAGCATCAAACCTCTCAATGCATCCTCATGTGTCCAAGTATGAATCCACATATCCCATGTCATGCTTCACATATTCACTCCTCATAAAGACTCAATAATGATAGGCAACTCACCCAACCAACCTTAACCACTAAGCATGTGCTTGCTTTTATAGACTCAAGCTCACACAAATACAACTAAGTGGTAAGATAAAACCATGTGCCAAAAAACCATGTGAACACAAAACCACTAACCCCTTATTTAATATTGGCTACTAAGTTTTCACTTTTTAAATATTTCCCCAATATTAAATTATTATCACATGTCTCTCACACATTAAATAATAATACAATGTTACAAGACAACATAAAGTGGTCCCCAAATAATTACCTAGTGTGATTAACCACACCACCTAGGTGCATCACGACTAAATAATTATTTAATTACAAGATTATAATAAATCAAATTAAGCAATGGTGTACAACACCATATCCAAACATTCTCCCACTTGTTGTATACATTGCATAAGGGATCAATACACAAAATACATCATCATAGCCATGCATGAAACCACATGAATCTGTAACATGCTCTTGTGCTCTATCAAGATACATGCAATAAGAACAACATGACCACCATCTCAAGAAATAACTCCTCTCATCCTCCAATGTACCACCTATGGAAGAAAAATAACATGCCAAGGTGAAGACGCACCAATCCAAGAACACAAGTATCAAATCCAAGTGATAACAAAGGCTCTAACCAAGTTGTTGTCAAAATGAAAATCCCACATGATAAACAATAGCATCCACAACATATGCTAATAGATCAAACCATCCATATCTCATGTAGACATGTAAAAATTCCTAATGCATATCACACATCCTAAAACTACATTTTTCATTATTGGCATCATTTCATATCATTTCCATCATTTAACCCTATTTTCCTCTATTAATTAAATAATCTTGAATTGTTTAATTAATTCACTATGCCACCAATGATTTAACCTTATTCCTCCTGATTAATTAAAAACATTAATTATTTAATTATGTCTCCAACATTACTTATTCTTATAATTTAACTAAATAATTATCATTAATTATTTAGTTAATCTACTTGCCCTCTTCCAAATTAAATAATTAAATAAATTATTTAATTTCCTAAAAATTACTCAACATGGCCTATTAATAAATAAAATTTTATTTATTAAATCAATTTTGTCTTGCATGTTCCTCTCAAGATTAATTAATTAATTAATTAATTCTCCTCACACATTTTGATTGATCAAATCACATCCACTGATTACGCAATCTAATTAGCTAGCTGATCAATCATTTCCACCGATTATTCCAATCCCACTAATTAAGATATCAAATTTCCATCGATTATCTAATCAATTCCCTTAATTGGATTAATCGGGCCAGTTAACTACTCAATATATTTCCTCTCAACAGACATTGATCGTTGATCGTTGCTATTTGATCTTTGCATCTAGATCATTCATATGAAATAAGAAAATATATAAAATAAACCTCATCTCTCTCAAAATTCATCTGGAGAATTCGAGGAGAGGTCATGTTAATGTGATTCTTGAGTAAATTAAGAAAAAACTCTTGCATTCTAGGTCATCATCATTATCAAGATTTTGCAAATCATGGAGGCTTTGTGCTGAAAAGAAATCTAACATATCAAGATCAACACAAATACACTCCAACATGGGATGGTAAGATTGTGTAGTTCGAATTCATTTGTGTTTCAATTTGATTGTGTAGTTGCACACTCTCTCACAACATGTTTCCACCATCCTCCTAAATCATATGAACATGAACATCTAGGAAGGAACCATGAAGATAGAAAACCTGTAAACCATAACATGTCCTTCTACCAACACCTCAAAAGTGTAATACTATATCAAGTATGATCTCCTAACAACCCCAAATGAGAAGCCTCAACAACACCCAAAACAATGTTCAATATCTTTGATCAAACAACATATGAATCATGTAACAATTCTAACATGGATGTAAGACTCTCTAACCAAGAAGATCAAACTCAAAGTAACCAATCTCAAATTTGAAAATCAGCTCATAAATCATCTCCTAAACTCCTCATCAATGAATGATAACATAAACTCTAATGAACAAGGAGATAACCATGCTAACCATTACTCAAAATGAATCCTCCAGAACTAACTATCCATAGCTCAAGATCCATATCTATGAAAGATAAAACATATAAAATCATGATAAATAATCCTCAAATGAGTCTCCAAAAATAATCACTATGAATAAACTCATTCTCATGAGAAGGGTAAACCCACAATGTTGGTTTACAATTCTGTTGAGGAAGGAAAAAAACATTTTTGGTGTTTCAACATTTTTAGGGCGTTCACTCGAACTAGGTGGTTCGAGAAAACACCTTTTAGGGTTCGCTCAAACCCCCTAGTTTGAGCGAACCCCCCCACATGCCAGGTTCACGCAAACCCCAAAACGTAGATTATTTTTTAATAAAATAGTGGGATTTGAGCGAATGGGGGTTTGCTCGAACCCCCAAATTAGTGTTTTTTAATTAAAAGTTTTTAGGTCATTTTTGATAGTGTCATTTTCACTTCTCTATTGCAGCGGAGAAGCCAAACCCCCGAACCCTAGGTGGATGAAGGATTTTCTAAGGACAATCGAAGAACTCGCCACCCTCCACGAGCATCACCTTCCATGACCAGTGATTCCTTCCAAGTTGGTTTCTAAACCACTTTCAAAAAATCCATTTTATGCATATCTTTCAATCATGAAATTCAATGAGAAAATATTTCTTGAGATCATTCAAACAATTCACTTGCCTTGTCAATGCTTCCACATTTCGATGAGATCATGTTAATTTTGTAAATTTTTCCATGATTCATGCTTGGCTTCATTGCATTGTGCCAATACTTTTGTTTGGATGATGTCTCCAATATAAGAAAATCACTATCACTCTATATGCTAGTAGTATAATACAAAGGCACATGCATACTAGAGGTTAATAGGAAAAATCATAGTTTAAATTACCAAATACTTATCATACACAATTTGATACCACTTTGAACACCATTTCTTTGAAACTATCACATTAGACAACCTTAGTGTCTTTGTTGACTGTCAATGTTTGGTCTCCACTGTGCTAACCTATGCCAAAACACATACACTTTGATCCTTGAGGTGGTTCCACTATGATCTCATCCTCTTTTCACATTCTTTCCCACAATAAAATTATGTGTGTTAACTATATCTCTTTGAAGGACTTATCATTCGACACTTTGATACAAACTGTTCCTAAAGGCCTATCATCTAACCTTATGACTTATGGCTAGGTCACTATGATATGTGAGGTTGTCATTGTCTTTGAATCTCCTTTGATCACTTGACTATGCATTGTCTACAAAACTTCTACCTTCTTGATTAATGAAGTTATAATGTTATCCCTTTTGAAATGATAGACCATTATTTAATGATGCCTTAGCCCTTGTTAGGGAATGACCGTGAGCTTCTCTTGTAGGACTATCCTTTCAATTAGGTAGCCTTGAATTTTGACAAGTCTGTCCTATATTCATTTGATTGTCTTTTTACAACTACCTAAATTCATAGCTCAAGAATGGGATGACTGATATTTATGAAATGGATTTCCATTCTTTACTATACAGTAGCTCTGTGCTTCATGAATCTCATAATAGATGTAATCTTTTGGAAAATTCCTATACTCTAATGATTGTCCATTATAATTTTCCCCGAGCATGTATTTGATGCTATCATTTAGAAGGTATTTCTATTGAAAATATCCTTGGCATGACTATGACTTATTGACTATCATACCTAAATTTTCATCAATCAATACTATCATCTAAAACAACACACACATCATAAATGATTTATTTATCAGGATAGTGTGTAAATAATTGTGGCAGTGTTCAAGACAATTTTTTTATGAATCTAAAACAACACACACATTATTGCATGTTTACTTATGAATCGAATTTAAATAATACTAAAAATAATCATGCACACATCCTATTAAAATCATTTACTGGTTTATAACTTATACTAAATGTACTATTATATTTCTAATATGACTTATTATAATATCTAGTAATAGGTTTATACAATCATGTATAGTTGATTTGAAACACATTCAAGCTTGTCGTCATGAGATTATCCAATTCATTTAACTTCTTCAATGCTTAAATAAAGATCATCATGGAATGTTAAAATATAAAATTTGTGTAAAGGAAAATGAGGTGGCAAATGGAAAGGGATCCAACACATTTAAAATTATGTCATTTGTCAATATGTCTATATTTATTAATCCACTCTCCTCATTTAGGTAATGTTTGTCGGGTTTCTTCACTTTCTTTTTTTCAAAATATTATGTACATATTTTATATTTTTAAATAATTATGATGGAATTTTTTTTTTTATTCTATTTATCATATTCATTTCAGTGCTTATTCATAAGTGTGTTTTAATTTTTATTTAGTCAAAAAATTTAACTTTTAAATTTATTGAAGTTATCAAACTTCACTTTGATTTTGATTCTAATCTATTTTTATGTTATGTATGTTTGGAATTAATTGCAATTGTGGAAACATTATTATATATTTGTGGTAGTGTCCTCGACACTTAAAATGCACTATAAACATCAAAGCTCAATCTTTATCTTCCCAATAACTAAAATGTTCTTTTGTGTTTTCACAAATAAATATTCTCAAAACCATCTTAAAGCAAAACTTTACAACCATTAAACACAAGATGATCTTTGATTTTGAACAATATTGTATTCTTCCAAAAAATAAAACTCTCTTGAACTTTGAAAATGTCATGAAAATCTTGGTAACTCTCGATGCTTTCCTATACTTCTCCACTATGCAACTCTTTTTTGCTAGAGCTTTTCTCTTGCGATTTCTTGCAATTTTTTTGGTAACTTGTATTTTAAGTATCCTTTTATAGTCTTAATTTCTTCTTAAATACTCATTTAAAACAATAAATTTTCTCTTATTCTTCTTCTTGTCCATTCTATATCATATTATTATTATTACCTATAACTTGTTTGATTTTTATATTTCCATTAAAACTATTACAATTTTTTTGGGTGCTTTTCAAACATATTTTAGAATTTAATTGTTATTGATAGTTCCCCTTTCTAAGAGAGAATAACCATTTTCTTTCTTTTACTATTCCTTTTAAACTATGCACATGTAAACTAAATATCCTAACATCGTTCAAGGATACAAAAGGTGGTGTTATCACAGGGATTTTTACCTGCATGCAAAGCTATAAAGCTCCGCAATCCCGTGTAACATTGGACTAATTCTAGGTTGTGGGTATCCTATATGGAACTAGACCTCTGGATTCTAGGACGGCTTCCTTTTTGATTTTCTGATTATGGACTTAATTGGATGGAAAAGGGAAGAACAAGATAAATGAATGCATAAATTGAAACTAAAACTGGGTGATGCACCTAAATGAAAATAAAGCATGCAATCTGTTTCACAACAAATCTTCTATAATCCTATTCGCACAACTAAATCTGAACAATTCAACCACATAAATGATTTATATAAAGGCCTGACTAAATTACCCTCTTTGAAGGAAAACAAAAGTTTTCATAGCTAAAATGGCAAGATAAGCCACATGCACAATGTATAACCTGTGAAAACAAACTTAACTGTGTACAAACACCTATGAATGAGACAAAAAAATAGAGGTTCTTTGATTCAAACACAATAAATTTCTTATCAAATCAATCATACCATATGACACCTGAGACATTGAAGGAAAACACTTGGTATACTGAAGGTAAAAGGAAAACTTTATCAAATAACAAAATTGAATAATCTATAAGTAATTGCTGCATATATTAAAAACTGTAAAAAATGAGTTACAAATCTCTCACTCTGCATATATTGCAAGAGGATAAAAGGCAAGAACTGTTGAAAAAGATAAATTTTTCTCAATAAATACAATCTAGGGCATCAACGTGCATGAGAAAAAGTACTGTCTAACTCAAGTCAAAAATATCTCCTCCCAAACTGATCCACGACCAAAGGAAAAAATCCTTGAAAAACGGACTCAAAACTGAAGTTAACTTGACCTACACACCTCCAAACTACTCCTCATGAACTGCATGACTTAAAATAGCTCCAGTTTGACTAAAATTCAAAGCAAACTCACTTCAGCTCCATCTCTTTTGTAATTTTGCATGATTTGACTTGGAGTCCTTGCCCAAATACAATAGTAAATATGCAAATAGGACACATGGTTATTTGATTTTGTTTATTAAAAATCATAAAAAAAAAAAGACTAAGTCTTATATGATTTTTCTCAAAATCATAAAAATAAAGGCCAAGGCAAGAAGCGGCTTAGGCATTTTGAAAATACATGAAAAGAAATAAGTGACATGAAGGTATTTGATTTTTTTTTTTTTAAAAACAAAGTGATAATAAAAATCAAACTTGAATTAGGCATATGGGAAAACCCTAAACCACAAAACGGTTTGAGCCCTAAATTCTCTCTTCATTTTGCATTTTGAACTTTCACTCTCCTGTGCGCCACCATGCTGCTGGGGTTTTTGAGGGTTTAAACTAGAGCTTCTTCTAGAGTTCCTGGAGGTATCAAGGCTGATATACTGCTCCTAAAGACTCGAATCCTTCTTTGTTTTTGCACTTATGGGTAAGTTTCTTCTACTATTGTTATCCTTTGCTCCATTCGAGGCCATCATTGGAGGTTTTCCTAAAATTTATATTTGCTTTGAAGAGCCTCTTTTATTTGCAATCCGCCATGAGAAACCTATTGCAGAGTATTTTATTTCGAAGGCTTTACCTCCTATAGCTTCTGTTGGTGAATCTCTGGTAGATATTGCGTGATAAGTGCATCCTTCTGTATTATGAGCAACGACTTTCTTTCCTTCATCTGGGTGTTTGTTTTTTCCCATTTGATTGTAAAAAAAGAAGATTTTATTTCCTTCATTCCTTCAAAATATATGTTCATTCGGTTTTAATAGGTACATGAGTATTGAATATTTTCTTTCTCAATGATGGTCGTGGCCTCATCTAGTATTTTGAGGGTTTACTATGTTGGTCGCGGGTTTGCATGTATTCCCCTCTTGAAAGAATTTTTGTTTTATTATTGGGACTTTAACTCCTCACAGGTCATGATCCATGACTTGGTGTATGAATGGTATAAGCATGCTCTGAATATCACTGTCATAGCCTTCACTCTCTTATGCAGGTTTACAAAATCATAATGCCTTTTTTCGTGCTATACCAGGTAATCTGATCATATGGTCTCACATCTTTCATGGCCAAGGCCACAGTATTTTTTTTTTTTGTGACTCTTAAACAAAACCTTTGTATATTTCGTGCATTAGATACATCATTAACCTCAGCCATACCAAAGATTCCTGGGTCTGCATATACTCAGTCAGGGATTCCTTAGCAAACTTGTACATAAACCCTCGTGCTTTTTGAGAGTTTGTATTTTGGGTCTCCACTGTTGATGATTTTATAAATACTTTACAAAATACTTGCATTCAAAGGTCAATACTTGAACTCATTGCATTATGTTTCTCTGTATTTGTGTATTATGACTCATAGAAAGATCAATACTTGCTTCTGGGTTCCCCATCCTTCTTTTGTGTAAGTGTAAGGGCTATTTGCATGAAACCCATGTTTGTAGGCCGCGACTTGCATTTTACACCTTGTTGAAACAAAATCATGGATATGATGCTTTACTGTAATGCTTTACTCCTTACAAACACTTGGTCTTGGAATATTCATTGTAGAAGCTTTTTGCTTTGACATGACTCCATAACTACCACTTTTAATCTTGAATTCTCTTTAACAAGAAAGTACACTCATTATGAAGCTCAATCCTCTTGATCACTGGCGACTGTGTATGAAATTCATAAGGATTGTCCTTCATTACTCTGCCCTCATGGATGATTAAGTTTCCTTGATGACTGTTTATAACTTGCCCCCATAGACTGCATTAAGTTTGTGAAATGTTGCCTTATCATAGTCTCTAGACTATCATCCTTGATAGCTCAAAGTTTTGAACTATACTATAATTTCATAGTTGCAAACTGCTTACTCTTCTTAATGACAGTCACCACTTATATTCTGAAATCACTATGGATTATGCCTATGAATCTTGAACCAGGCAACGATACTTGAAGTCATTTGCATTTGAGACCTCTGTAGGATATATTATTTTTTGCCATCATCTCTGCAGACCTGTAGGCTTCTCTTCAATTGAATTAAGCTTGAAGTACTATCTTCTTTCATGCATGATGATTGTTATTTTTCATTGCTTTATGACAACAATTTCATTATATGACTAATTTCACCTTGATCAACTTTGTAGCAGTAGTATCATAATATCTCTTGATCTCTTTTATTCATGACTATCTTTAATCAATTATATATAAGAGTTTAATCTGTTGTACCTTTATAATCACTCGGAAGTATCATTCACTATTTCACTATTTCTTCATTATTTGCACCCGAATACTTTTCACATTGTTGAAACAATATTGAATACTTGTCTTTGATAGCATAACAACAGGGAATGATAGCAAATAGATGATATAGGACCATGATATACAAGATGAAATTTATTCTTCTTTGCAAAATACTTAAGAATATTAAGAGCCCATTGTACTTGGATTGATTGCCATAAATGATCAATGCTTGAGGCTCTTATATAAATTATGAGTTTCTCCTTCAGCTGAGATGTTTTGTTCAAACATGCTGGGCTCAACCCTCGTGGGAGCCACATTTTACACCACATGCCAAAATGATGAGCCATTGATGAAATCTGTACCTGTACCTGCACACCGAAGAAACAAATTAGCAAAATAATTGAAGCTGAAAGCTTCCATTGAACTTTGTGCCTTTCGTACATCTGCCTTTTTGATGACTTTCATTTTATGATAAATGCATGATAGGATGTAAGTTATATTTCTGTTGGTATGTGTTTATGAGGAAATTTGTGATTCTTCATTGCTCCATCGTGACACTTCAACAATTTTGCAGGTGCTTTAAAGCTGGAGTTGGAGCTAAATGCACTGAAGCTGGATTGAAGAGAAAGCTTTCAAAGACTCAAGACAATTGTAATGATTCATCATTCTAGGCAATGACGAATCACCCTTTTCCTTATACTCAATTTTATCTTCAGATTTATACCTTGTCTCTGTTATGCATTTACCATAGGCTCTTAGTGATCAGATTAAGCTACTCCCATGGCTTGTGTGGGACTTCATTTTTACATTATGAATAAAAAACTATGCAACTTCATGATATTCTTTTGAACTTTTCTTGCATAATAAAACTAAAATTCACTTATAATCAATCTTTGCACAATAATGAATACTTAGCAAAAAATTTTGAATATCTTGTGTACGATTTGGCTTGAATTTGCAATTCAGCTCTACCTATTTTGAGTTGTAGCTAAAAATAGGTAACAAGTGGTTCATATAAATTAATCAACCTTGCAAAGTATCACTATATAGGTATGGCCTTTGGTATGTGCTTTCCATGGGAACATTGAAAATAAATAAAAATTATATAATGAGTAGTTATGTCTCATAATTGTAGATCAAGAATAAAAATTGGAACCTCGATTGGAATTGTTTTGGAAATAAGAAGAATAAGAAATGAGTCAAGTTAGAATTATTCACATGTTTAGGAAATGATAATGATATTATTTTGGTATGGAATCCATCCAAGATTATATAACAAATGTTCATCACAAGGAATTTTAACTGTTAAATTGATCTATTTGATCACTAAATGAATCTTTCTAACAACTATGGTCCTACTTGGAAACTCAATCATAAGAAAATTAATAAAAATATAAATCCCCTTCAAATGGTTGTACCCTTGGGATTTAAGAAATTGGAGGAGGAAAATTATATATGTAAGTAAATTTAATCTAAAGATATTCATGAAAGAAAGTGTGACTTGCAGATTAGCATGGGTTAACCATGCTATGGGGATTTATATGGAATAAAAATTATTCTATTATGGAATTGGTGTCATGTTGATGTGGAACAACGACCCTTTTGTTATGCCTTGCATAACCACCCCATCTTTTTCCTTGGTCAAAATGGGTCCCCCTTTGTTAGTTTTGTACTTAGTTGTTTTTGAAACAAAGTTTGGAGTCTTGTTTTTTCCAATACTTTGTTTTCTTTTGGTTTCTCTATCGGAATCGGAACTAGAACTGAATCAGGTTTTGAAAGTTCCTTTGAAACTTGTTTTGTTTCCATCCCGACAATCTTTTGTTTATATATTTTGTTTGTCTTCAACGGAACCAGAGCTGGAATGGGTGTTAACTTGGTCTTTACCGAAAATTGCAAAATCATAATCAGTTCCATCCTCACCTCCGCTATTTTGACTTTTGGTTTTGGTCTTGTCTTTTTGTTTAGTTTTGTTATGTTGGTCTTTTGTTTTACTTTTTGTGTTTTGTTTTGTTTTATGTTAAGTCGGTGGACCCGGAACCGGAATTGGAATGAAGTTTGGAAATTTCTCAAAAGGTTTTGAATCAGTTTCTATTTTAGTTCCGCCCCCGCCATTTTTTTTGGATTGTTGACTTTTTGACTGAAGTCGCACTTTGGTGAAGTGTTGGTTCTCTTTCAGTTCCGACTCCGCTTTAACTGCGTGTTAATGCATTAATGACAGCTAGTTGTGTAGGTAGAAATCTTCATTTTTACCTTCATATAAGGATTAAATGAATCATTATTATCATTATTAAGAGATTTGAAGAGCACGAAAGAGCAACGACAGAGTTCATTTCAGCGAAGATTGAAGGAGGAGAAGATTGTTGCGAGTGGATTAGTTCAAAAGGTTAGCTGCGTTCTTGTGTATTCGAGGTAGGTTTTCTTATTGTTGTTCTTTGTTTTATTTACTGTTGCGTGTGTTGTACATATGTTTTCCCGCGTTTGGAATCATGTTGTTTTCAAATGATTTCATGTTTCTTGGTGTGCTTGTTTGAATGGTTTTTTTATTTCGTTGGTCTGGTTGTTTCCTCATTTCTATTGTTTTTATTTTTAGTTCTTTCTGTTTTAGGGAACGATCGCTTTCACGCTTTAGTTGTGATTGCGTCGTGCCGTTTTTGGTTTTGCGGTGAGTTAGATTAAATTTAGGTTTTAAAAGAGTGATTAGGTGGATTAGAAATCTACAGTGAGGTAGATTAGAGATTTATAGTGAGTTAGGGTAAATTGATTCATCATTTTTACTTAGGGTTTTGTCACGTTCGGTGGTCTGGTAAAATGGCAAGGTTTAAAATCCATGCCCTAGTTTTTATCATGTTTATTAGATTAGGGTTTTGTTGGTCTCTATGATCACATTTAAAAGTTTAAAATATGATACCTTAGGATTCAGTCATTCCTCATGGTCATATGAGTATAGTGTTTTAAAGCTTCTTTTTATCTAATATGACCTTAGTTTTAATCATGGAGTTATAGGTTAAATCGATAAAATATTTGATGACATCTTGGTCAACCTAGGCAGAGGCGGGATCATAATCAACCTTGAAATTGAGAATTATGTTTTTACAAAAGTTATCGGTTCCATTTCTATCTCGTATCTGGCTCCGCGCATAATGAGAAAATATTCTTTCAAAATAACGATGACCAAGTCGGAAGTGAAACGAAAATAGAATATGAAAATTGAAAATCCGAAGAGGACCAAATCCGTTTTCCATTCCGATCCCGGTTCCAATAACCTCCCCGATTCCGACTCCGATCCCGTTCATTGTTAGTGAAATTTCTATATCGGTCTTTGCTCCGAGTCTGACAGTGTTGTAAAAAGAGACTTTTTAGGTTGTGTTTCTGCTTGGTTCCGCCTCCGGTGCATATATGAAAGGTATGGTTTTAAAGTATGTTTTATGATAATATCTAAAAATCTAATCAGAGGTTTTGCTTGCAAGAAAGTTGAAAGATGTCAGGAACATCAGGGGAAGCTGCTCAGAGAAACTAGCCTACAGAAACATCAAAGGTAGCATCAAAACCAAAGAAGATAAAGCCAAAACAACTGCCTTATACATTAAGGTATAATCACAGGAGTCCGGTTGTGAAGATGAGCAAGGTGGAATCAGATTGGTTGGATATCACTGATACCAATCTAGGTCAATGCAATTTTGAGGAGTGGTATTCAGAGGCATTTGACAAGGATATTACATTGACTACGGAAAGAATTGTCAGCTTCGAGTTAGCTCATATCACTTTGTTTCCTATATCTGTCCAGTGCTCGGAGTTAATCATGACAGTAGCCAGTGCTTACAATCCTGCTACAAGACTATGTATGGATTCACAAGACAATGTCATTATTAATCTTACTCCTCAAGCATTTCAAACTATATTTGATGTTCGAGAGCCAAAGAAGTTGGTGCAATTAAATGAGGCAGAGGTCTTGGAGAAATATAGTAGGTATAAGGGATTGAAAAAAACTAATTTGAACAAGAAGTGGTTGAAGGTAGAAAAGAAATCTCTGACCAAGCTTGCAGATCAGCCAAAGAGGGCAAATTTCTATGAGGAGGTAGCAAGGTTGATTGCGATGTTGTCTAGGGTGTTTGGAAAGAGGGATGCATTTTACTTCAAGGAGTGGATGTTTCCTTTTATCCAAACTATCTTGAAAGGAGAAAAATAGTTTGATTGGTCAATGATTATTTCTAATGCCATACATGATCAGTTGAATAGGATCAGAGAAACCAAGTGTTTCTTTATGACCTCTTACATTGTTTATGCAGCAACAAGAGTGGGTGTTTCCCCAGGTTTAAATAGAGTGGGCATAATGGGAGCCTTGGATGGACAGAATAAGGTATGGGAGCACTATGATCAATTATCTCTTCAGGTTGCTGAGACTCATTTTAGAAGAGTCAATGATGCATTTTTATATGTGGTCATTAGTCAGTTGAATGGAGATGCAGGATACCGATTAAGTCAAGAAGCCATGGCATTCATTGCTGAATGGGGAAGTTGGTACATCTAATACCCCAAATTTACATACTTCAGGTTATTTGGTTTTGAAGGTCATCCCCATTTACTTCCAAGGTGCTGTAGTAACAGGATGGTGTTAATGGAATTTGTATATCAAGCTATTGGAGTTAATGCTCAGTTTGACATTAAGCATAAAACTGGATGTCATAAATTTCCCATGAAGTTGGGTGAATATAGTTGTCAACACTTGAAGGGAGCAAAGGTGGTCTATAATGAGTTGATACAATTGAAATTGGGATTGTATACAGCTCGTAAGTATTTTGATCCAAAGAAGAAGATGTATGCCTTATTACCTTTAGTGCTCACTAGACATTTTAACTTGTTAGAAGACTTTTGGTGCGATTGGCAAGATGAGTATGACTTGAGGAAGAAGAATTATGAGAGATTATCAGTCTCACTCATGTCAGAGCTTGGTATTAAAGAAAACATTCCTAACACCTTGGTGGATGATGGAATGGTGTTGGATCCATCCTATGAAGTGTTGAACATTGGCACCAAGAGCTTGGATCCAATTGATTGGGATGCTGAAGAAACAATTGACATTAAGAAGATTGGAAGGACAGTGTTGGATAAAAGTGTGCAATGGTTAGTATTAAGAACTCAAGCCTCTCAAGGGCCAGTTCTTAAAAAGGGTAAAGGATACAAGAGGATTAAGAGGAAGACACCTCCTAAAGAGCCATTAGAATTCCTTCCTCCGGATATTGAAGAAATAAAACTTGAGGTGGTAGATGAAGGAGAGGAAACACAAGAAGGAGATATTCTAGTAGGATCTGCTGTTTCAACACCTACATTTGGTGAATCATCTACCCAAGCCCCACTTACAAGAAAGAAGAGTAAAGAGATTCAACAAGGAGCTCTTCATAGCATGGCTAAAGCTGAAAAGGGAAAAGAGGTGGAGGAAGAAGTTTTGGAAATTGAGATAGATTCAGATGAAACTCTGTCAAAAAAGGATTTGGAAGAAAACATGCCTTTAGAGCAGAATATTGAGCAGATTCTAACACAAGAAGAACAATGGAAGATGTTCGAAGATGCTACAAGAGAGTCTGATGCAAGGGCTGCAACGGAGAAAAAAAAAAAAATGGATGCTCTACTTCACCAGCAACAATTAAAGGCAAAACAAGTTGAAAGTAAGGCAGCAGTTGATGAAGTAGAGAAGTAAAGGAGGCAACAAGAACATGAGCTTAAAGTTAAAGCAGAAAATGACAAGATAGAATTGATACAAAAGATCCATGATCTTGAGGAGGAGAAAGCAATAGGACGAAGGGAAAAAGAAATCTTGGTTGCCAAATTAAAACTTGCAGAAGAAGCTCGACAAAAAGAGGAAGGAGCAGAAAAGATAAGAAAGGAAAAGGAGGCCAAGGAGTTGATTAAGAACAACAGGAAGAAGAAGCAGAAGCTGAAAGACTTAAGACTTTGGAAGCAGAAAGATTAGAAAGGGAAAGACTAGAGGCCTTAGAAAAGGAGAAATTGGAAAGGGAGGCTCTAGAAAGGGAAGCTTTAGAAAAGGAAGAATTAGAAAAGAAAAGGTTGGAAAAGGAAAGAGTAGAGAGAAATCAGTTGGAGGAAGAGAGGTTGAGGAAAGAAGAAGAAGATAAGAAAGTACAAGAACATAAGGATAGAGAAGAGGCTGAAAAGCTTGTACAAATGCATATACTACAAGAACAACAAGATAAAGCAAGGGTTGAATCCCAATCTCAAGTGAGTATGCAGCCACCTTCTACAGTTATTGCTCCCTCTTCCTCTATAATGACTACTGCTCCAAGTGCTCCTATATGGTTAAAATTGGACCTGCAGAAAAGGGCAAGAACACCTCCACAACCTCTCAATTGGGAGGACATGATGAAAGGAATTGAACAGGAAAGGCCTAAGAAGAAGGTTAAAATTCTACATTCTACCCGACTCACAGACAAAGGAGAAATTGTTGCTGAATGTGCCATGCAAATGATAGAAAAGGAGGTAGGGGACATGCAGATGACAGATTATCAATTGAGTACGGTCAATTTGGGAAGACCCACTAGAAATCAGCAAATGAATTTGATTGATGTGGTGGCTTCAACGACCAAGTCAAGAATGATCAAGGACAAGCAAAAGAAGGATGAGCTTAAAGCTCAATTGGATCAACTACATTCATTCTTGAAGAGTGTCTCCTCTCCAAAATCACAACAGGTAAAAACCATTGAGACTCCTATTTTGTTAAGCAAAAAGGAGGTAGATGATTTGGTATAGGTGAAAGGCAAGGTGGAGATGGTAGACCGATGGGTAGACAAGTTAAACTGAGAAGTGGGTGAAGTTTTGGTAGAGGGTTTTGAAGCCTACAAGGACACAAAAGGGTTAGTAAAAGAAATGTATCAATACATTGAGGTATCGGAGAAACAAGTAGAAGAGTATAAAGAATATAGTCAAAATTTAGAAAAGGTAAGTGAATTGCCTCTAACAACTCTTCTGGAACAATCCATACTTGAGGAAGACAACAAAGATTTTATGGAGAAAACTTCTCGTATACTTCGATTTAGGACTGACTTTTTGTGTAAGCATAAGGATGAAATTCAAGAGATTGTTAATAATTTGACTGAGCAATTGGAAGAGTTAGAAGCAGTTATTGCCATTATTGTAGATATAAATGCATTTACAAAAGAGGGCATGCCTTTTAAACAAATAAAGGAAAAGTGGGATGAAAGATTCAAAGGACTCATGCAAAAAGAGGATGATGGAGAAGAGTCAATGTTGGATCGGTTAATGGATGTTAAAGAGGAAGCAAAAGCTGCAGGAAGAGAATTGACAAAGGTGAAAATTATGAAGGAGTTTGCTGTAGCCGAGTTGGATTGGATCAAATTTGAAGATGAATGGATTGATGGGCCAGAGATGGATACTTTACAGCAAGTCTTCACCAACTACGATGAGTTCATGGAAGATCCAGCTTCGCATGCATGATTTTTATCTTCCTTGCATGTTGCATGCATACAACATTGACAGTCTTGGGGGCACATGACTTCTTTTCTTTTCTTCTATCTTCTATTTTTAGTTAAACCGAACGTCTAATGTAAGAACTCAAGATCAAATTGATCTGAGTTTCCAAGAAAGTTGTTGTTCCTAAAAAGGTGGAAAGCCTAAAATAGAAGTGAAGTTCAGACTTTTTGTATATCTATAAATACCAGATGGGTATCATATTGTAAAGGTCAGCTAATTGAGAATTGGATTGGCTTACCTAATGCTAGGAGATAGAATTTTGTAGTGATTTTTACAGAGATACAGTGTACTTGATCTTTTACAGTTAATAGAATTATAGGTTTTCTCGAAATATGGTATTTGGAATTAAATTGTTTGCTTGATAAGGTTGATAAGTTATAATCTATCTGTATGCAGTGATTGTGCTGAACATAAGAGTTTCTTGAGTGATGAAAGTCATTTGAAGGAATCAAATTTAAGGATTATCTTATTAGATTGTCATTGAGTTGAAGTTATTAAAAAGTTTGTTGATCTATAATCTTGATAATGAATGAATGTGTGTTGTTTTGAAACCTTTGAAATATTTGTGAAGAGAAATTGCGAAGTTAATTAAGCACCTAAAATGTATGCAGTGGTATAGATTATGCTATAGATTGTGTCATCTTATGGTTTTATGATCTATTAGGAAACATTCATTGTTGAAGGTATATGTCCAGATACTAGATAAATTTGATTCATACTTACTGGTTTACCCCTTTGTCCTATCTTTTTCTTTTATTTAAAAAACTCCATTGATCTACTAAAGCAGTCGGTAAAAATGAGTTGTAGCTTGAATCTTTTGTTACCAGCATAGGCCCCTTGAATATTACAGTTGCATGAACCGATTGAGTGACACGAAACAGTTGAGAACCAGCTACCAGGACCTTGGGAGTTAGGCTACTATATGTTGTCTTTCTTTTTCAGGAGAAATAGAGTAGAAATATTCTGTTTTAATGTTGTTTGTGTCATCTTCACCATCAACACCTTTCCCAATCTCATGATTAGTGAGCTTGTTTCAATCGATTCTATTGAAGAGAAACAATGAAACCATTGTGATATATGGATGAAAACATGATTTATGCTAAATTGAATATGATGCAAGAGTTAATCTACCATGATTTTATGCTAAACGATGTAGATATGCAATTTCTAAGCTAATCTAAGTGAGATTAAGCTAAAAGATTCAAACCATAATTATCTATTTAACTAGATCCAGATGCATGGAAGCTTAAAGCTATTATGCAACTATAAATGAACTAAAAACATACTAAATGTGTGCAAATTATGAGTGTGAGTGTGAGTGATTTCAAAAACATAAGTTTACTTTGAAAAATGGATCCATTTGTCTCCAAATAGTGACCTATTTATAGGAAAGCAAATGAGAAATGAAGGGTTAAGATTGAAATAGCTAATTAATGGTCAAGGATGGAGGAAATAGGAGGCATGGATCATGGATTCTCATCAACGGGTGAGAATGCAAGATGAGATTTAATCAAGGGTTCCCATTCCTTCCAAACAAACACACTTTTGACTTGTACAAGAGGTGAAAAGTTAACTTGCACTAGAGGTTACAAGATAACTTGCATTTGAAGCTAAGTGAGAATATTCCCTTTCTTAAATGATTGGAGGAGAAAGAATATTCCTTGAAATATTCATGGGTGAGGAAAAAAATATTTTGCTAATTAAAACAAAGTTTAATTGTGCAAAAGGGGAGGGAATATTCCCTTGCAAGTGGGAGGAAATAGATTAATTTGATAATTGCTAATTAAACAAGGTTTAATCATGCAATTAGGGGATTTAGAAGAATAAAGTGATATTCATTAAATTAAATGATTTAATGAGAAGGGAAAATGTGAGATGACATTTAATTAAATAACTTAGGATTATTTAATTAAATAGGAAGATTTAGGGAATTAAATTAAATACTTTGATTTATTTAATTTAATAAGATGAAATGTTAGTGTGAAAGGGGACGAATTCATCTAATTAAATTAATTAGATTAATAGATGAAAATGATGCAATTAATTAAATAGGTAAGCTAATTTAATCAATTAAGCAAAAAGAGGATGGATTTCAAGAGGAAATCATGTTAGTATACCTGATTCGAGTGTGATATCATTTAGGACATTTTTCAGTGTCTACATTTCCCCCCTCTTTCAAGCGAGGTATCTATTGCTTCATTTCAAAGTTTGATGCTCTTCAGATTAAAAATTGCTGCTTAAATAAAAAAAAAAAAAATTGAATTATTAGATGCTGCAGTGGAAGGATTAAGTTGATTCCCTGCCCACTTGAGAAATTGGGCAATTTTTTTGGAATTTTGGGTTGATTTCTTGACAAAGGCGAAAATTTTCCCTAGGGGTCCAAAAAGACTCTAAGATGCAAGAAATATACCAAAAATGTAAAAAAATAATGTAAAATAAGCTTCAGTTTGGAAAAGTTGGTGAAAATGATGATAAACCCTAGCTTCATGGTCAAACTAGGGCAAAAGAACCTAATTTCGAAGCATAAATAGGGAAAGAAGGGTCACTTTCAATTCATTTGTGCATTCACACCTTAGAGAATCCTTGCTTTTGGAGCTCTGACCTTTGGAAAAATGGCCCAATGTGTGCTTCTTGTTCATCTTTCTGACTGAGTTTGAGAGTACTAGCGGTGAGCAGATGCAGGTCCTCGGGTATGTGACTCAAAACCTCTTTTGAATTTCACATAAAGTGCATTTAATAGGGTGTAAAAGTTAGGTCAAAAAGTGTGTCGCTATATAGTGATACTTTGAAAGCATTGCTATTGATGTTTTAGTGACACATGTTCTGTTTAGCACCGCACCCCAATATTTTGGTTTAGCAATGCATTTGATAATGGTGTCACAGATGCAATAGAGTGACACATGGGATATTTTGGTTCAGTGATGCATGAAAGTGGTTAGTGACGCATGCTTCAAATGGCGATGCAACCCCATTTTTTAATAGAGCGACACATGCCAATACCGATTTGCTATTGAGCGTAGTGATGCGTGTCACCAAATTGGTGACACACCCCATAAAGTAATATAGTGATGCACCCCAAAATTAGCGACACTATTGATATCAGTGACGCTAATCATGCTTTGGGTGCAAAGTCTTAAAGTTTGATCAATTTCTTGAATTTTTTGATAGATTGACGTTGTGTGTGTGAGGAGTGAAAGAGGATCCACCACCGCTGATGTACCGAGAGAACGGATACGAGATTTTGTCTGCATCCAAAGACCTTGATGATTTGGAGGTGGAGTGGCCTTGGAGACCGGGGCTAGGATTCATCATTTTTATGCTCGAGATCAGGACCCACCTTGCCTTGATGACAACGATGGTCGAGAGATGGCATAGCAAGACATCTTCGTTCCACTTGCCCACTGGGGAGGTGACCATCACACTTAAGGATGTGTTGCACATTCTACGATTTCCTGTTCATGGAGAGTGTGTCATTTATGACCCCGATGCCAGAAGAGATGCATGTGTCTCTCTTTTACATAGACGGTCGATTATTCTTATTAGCTCCCAAATTGATTTGGATTTCTATCGCAGTCAATCTAGACCTTCAAATTATTTGTTGGCGCTCTGATTTGCAGCGTTGTTGCCCCAAACTGACGAGGTAGAAGTTTCAGTCCTAGATGGAGTCTAGCTTGGGAGGGTATGATTAGGAGAGAAATTATGTATGCCTGAGATTCAGTCTTCCTTGCCTCCTTTTATCATGATATGCACGAGGCCATCTATAGAGATGGTAGGAGCATCGAAGTAGGAGTGACCCTACTACACATATGGGTATATGAGCATATTGCAATTCTGAGGACCATTATTGTCCTTACCGATATTCATGAGGATGAGCCCATTGTTTACAAGTATAGGGTATTGATGACCTTACAGTATACAAGGCCCACAGGTTTGACATACTAGCGTCGTGTCATTGATGACATGACAATATTCAGATGGAGGTCATGGCTCCAACACCTCCAATGGTATGATGACCAACAACAACTTGATTTTGTATGATAGACTCAATATATCTAGGACAAAGAGCACACTATTGTTGAGCGGTATCTTCTAGATCGAGTGGCTCATCAGTTTGGGGAGACCTAGGATGTATCGACAAATGATTATACCACTATATTTTCCAAGGCGTAGAGAGAGGCACAATAGGGGGCTATCATTGATCCCATAGTGGTGATCAATGATTTCCGAGTACTCATCCCATAACCGTGGGGTTATGATTAGGGTCTCCCAGATGCAGGGACCACTCTAGGTTATGATGCTTGGTTTAGGGCACCCACATGCCTCACAAATCCAATGGGAGCATACCCGAGAAAGGTAGAGGTAGAGGCCAAGGAAGGGATGAGGGAAGATATGGTGGTCGAGGCCGGGGAGAGGACCAGGTGCCAGGTGATGGGAACCAACAATAGCCAAATCAGAGCACCATGATGGTAGCCTGATGGACAACCTGATGTGCAATAGGTCAGACAGATTTAGGGGGTACCATCGCCTCCTCCATCTATACACCCAAATCCATAAGATGGGCATATTATTGCCCTTACAGCAGAGAGATCAACTACGACAACAACTACAAGCTATGACAACATTGAGAGACCAGGAGGTCCACTTTCGGTAGTAGTTGGATATGCAGCTAGCCCAAGAGATTGGGTGGAGACAACAACTAGAGGCAGTGATAGTTGTTACAATGGCAACCCGGGGACATATGGTATCAATTCAATTATACAAAGAGGTAGTCTTAGAGGCTGCATATTACAGGATGCACTATCATCAAGATGTCCCTAGAGAGATTCAACAGTTGAACTTTTCACAAAGGAGTGGGGCACCACCTAGAGCTGAGGATCAACTGCCAGTTAGGGGTGAATCCAGCAGCCATCAGGGCTAGCCCGATTGTAGACCCTATTTTGATTGTTGCCCAATTTTATACTCATATATATTAATGGACTCATTTTTGATAGCCTTGTGGATATTGGTACTTTTGATTGATATACATACACTGATTCAAATATTTGTACCATGAAAGTCACCATTTTTTGATATATATATATATATATATGAGATGATGTAATGTGACCTTCATTTCATGTTTATGAATGTATGGATACATATGATGTTGAGATGGTGTGATATGATTATATATGTTATCATGTATGGATGCACTTCTATTTATTTATGCTTATGCAATATGCGATGGTATATGGATGCAATTTTATATTCTTTTTTCAGTATATTTTTCATGAGGATATGATATGTTTATGGGATGAATGAATGATATGATATGCAGATGGTATGGATGCTTTTCTTTTTGTGTATTTTCTTAGAAAATTTTATTAGATGATGATGTATGCATATGGATAATGTAGATTTTCATGCTTATGATACGAGATGTATGCAACAATTTAAGATGCTTAGAATAAAAAATGTATATTATTCATCACAACTAAAATGATAATACAAGATGTATGTTTTATGACATGCTATGATTATACTATGATGTATGCATGCTAATGATTTGTGGATATAGGATGGATGCATTGATGATGTTTTTGTTGACTGTCATGATACTAGATTAGCACAGAGAGAAGATAGAAGAAAAAAGATGAACGACCATTGATTTTGGTGATTTCCTCAAAAGATCCAACAAGTCTATGATCCACCGATACTTTATTAGAGATGGTGATGAGAAATGCATGATGATGATGAATGCATGATGATGATCTACTCATATCTTGGGATTGGGATTTTTCCATCGTTCCTTATTTTTTGATATAACACATAGACACGATGCATCAAGGTATTGATAACTAGGATGGTGTTATATCTAGTGTAATGGACTTTGACTCAATAAACAAATAGGATAGTTCTTGTTAGGATTTTAGAATATATTGGACCAAAGCATACATAGTTAGAATGTAAGTTAGGAGTTTAGGATATATTGGACCAAAGCATACATAGTAGTCAACAACATACCCCAAACAACTTTCCTACACACAACCAAGCAAGTATGTGCCAAGATTATTTTAGAAGAGTATCCACAAGCACATCAAATGAAAGATAATGATTGATGCCCCATTCATTTCTCACTAAATCATTTTGATAGAAATCATTGAGAGGTCCTCAGAATGGGTCATTAAGATAAATCATAAGAAAAGATTAAAGACAAATAGTTGGTGTTATCTATATCTCTTTCCAATTTAATTTAGCTAAGGTGATACCTAATACTGATGTCCATTGTAGGAAGGATACATCCTAGGACATGTTGATTAGGGGTTGTTTGATGTTAGGATGATGATGAGCTTTATGATAAGTCATTGATATAAACTTCACTGACATGTTTACCTATGACCTAGACTTTAGATTTTGACACTTAGGTTCCCACTTCACGACTTTCTATACTTTCTCTCTATTTATTTTACCAAAGGTTGAAGGTGACACTTGATTTATTATGGGTGAAGGTTTATTGTGGGTGAAGGCGAGATGGGATGGGATTTTTTGGAATATTTCAATGTTTTTGATATTTTAAAAATGTTTTGAGGTTGTTTTGGTCTTTTTCAAAATTTTATGTAAATGTTTAAATGTTTTCGATTATTTGAGGTTGTTTAGGGTTTTTTAAGGTTCTCCAATATTTTTGGGTTTTCTATTTTCTAATGTTTTTGTGTTTTATAAGTTTTCGAATGTTTAAGGCTTTTCTGATATTTGAGTGTTTAGGGGTTTTCTGAGAGTTTGAACAAGAACCTAACCTAAAAGACCTATCCTAGGGGCCTCGGGGGCTGATCAAATATAAGCCTTGCCTATGCTATACATGTAGAGACCACATAGTTCGACTGGCACGACTTATTAACAATGAGATATTAATAGTTGATGGAATGCCAGTTTATTATGATGAAATCCTAAAGGACTGACCTAGGGTATCTCAGGGGTACATCAATGATGGCCTTGCCTACGTTCAAGCTCAAAGATGATGCAGTTCGACAACAAGGGTAATATTTTTAGATTTTTGATGTTTTGAACTTTTTACGGTTTTTGATGTGTTTTGGATGTTTTATATTTTGACTTTACAATATTTGAATGTTTTTGGATTTTAGCTATATAAGATTTTGAATGTTTTTGGATTTTAGTTGTACAAGATTTTGAATGTTTTTGGATTTTAGTTGTAGAATATTTTGAATGTGTTTGGATATTAGCTGTAAAAGATTTTGAATGTTTTTGAATTTTAGCTGTACAATATTTTGAATGTTTTTGGATTTTTTGATGAAGTTTTATGATTTTTTTTAGATTTTTAGTGAGATTTCTGATAACCTCAAGATATATAAGAACCCGATATGATCCATAATGAATTACCCCCAATGTGATGCAATAGACTACCGCGATGTAGGAAAGACAAGCTGGCCTTAGGAGTATGCCAAGTAGTGCTAAGGGGATGTGATACTTTACAACCTCAAGCCATGATAAAGATGCAGATTGGTGATGGGATAAATAGGTTGAATGATGAGGTGATGGATGGATGGTGAGGAAAAGAATGATAGGCTAAAAATACAAAGAATAAATGGAGGTGCTTTATTTATTCAAGGTGCCTATTTGCCAGGTTTTCACCAAGGTACTTTCCCAAAGTGCCACTGAAGTGGTTTTCACTAGAGGATGATTTCTTTTCTTTACTATTTTCAATATTTTTTCCTATTGTTTTGGATTTTGATCATTTTTTGATTTTTTTATATTTTCCAATTTATACGCTTTAAGACTAGGCATAAATTTTTTTAAGATGGAGGCCGTTAGTCGATTCCTGCAAGGGTTCACCTTTAGGAGTTGATAATTGATATGCCCCTAATCCATAGCTTACTGTGACAAAAAAGGGACCCAACCAGTCAGGCTCAAACTTTCCTTTACTATCCTAATCTAGTAGATTCTTCTAATTCTATTTTAGGACAAGATCCCCTACTTGGAAAGACTGACATTTGATCTTCTTATTATAGCTCTATTTGAATCAGTTTTGATATACTTGCAAGTGATTAAGGGAGTCGAGACAATGCTCATCCAGGAATTCTAGCTCATTCAGCCGAGAGACTCTGTATTCTTCATCGATGATCAGGTTCTGTAGTGACACTCTCACTGATGGGAGCTCAACCTCAATAGGAAGAATAAATTCTAATCCATAGACTAGGGAGAAAGGGGTTGTACTTGTTGGTGTGCGGATATTAGTTCGATAGGCCCAAAGAGAAAGATTTAACTATAGATTCTAGTCATTAACAACTTCATTAACCATTTTCTTTAGTATTTTTAGGATAGTCTTGTTTGTAGCCTCAACTTGACCATTGCCCCAAGGATAATATGGGGTAGAGAATCAGTGTTGGATGTTGAATCTTTGACATATCTCTTTTACATCCCGATTCTTGAAGGGTGTTCTATTGTTTGAGATAAGGGTGTGCGGAACACCATAACAACAGATTAGGTAATTCAGGATAAACATGAAAATTATTCCCTATTATGTAGGTCATAGGAATGGCTTCAACCCACTTGGTAAATTATTCAGTGGCTGTTATGATAAAATTGTGGCCATTGGATGAGGTTGGAGTGATTTTTCCTATTAGGTCGAGTCCCCACTGTGAAAAAGGCTAGGGTGTAATCATTAGTTATAATTCCTGAGCTAGAGCATGAATTAGATCTCTATGTTTTTGACACTGGACACATTTATACACATACTGATGAGCTTCTCTTTCCATATTTGGCCAATAGTACCCCATCCTCAACAGTTTCTTAGCTAAAGTCATACTGATAGAATGGGAACCACATATGCCATCATGTACTTTTGTTAAAGCGGTTAAGGCTTCCTCTTGGTTAAGGTATCGTAGTAATGTCCCTTTGATGCTTCAACAGAGAAGGGTATCACCTAGGATCACGAATCAGGATGCCTTTTAGACAAAGGTCTTTTTAAAGTTGGAGGTGATATCTAATGGGAGGGTTCCTCTACTTAGGTAGATAAATATGTCATGATACCATGGGGATCCAAGACCAAAAATGAAACACGTAAATTCAGATTTAGGGATTTTGAAAGTTGGTACAAGAAGTTTTTCTACTAAGAATTCATATTGGAAGACATTATTTGACATATCTAATAGTGATCTGATTGTTACCATGGTGTCTGTTGCTTTGTTCTTCATGCAAGGAGTCTGCCCAAAAGTTATGTCTATGAAAAGGTCTTTGAGATTCTCCACCATATTCTTGTAAGGAGTGAGCTTTTCATCCTTGGTTTGATAGTCATCATTGACTTGGTTGATAACCAGTTGTGAGTCTCCATAGACTTTCATCTCTTGTATCTTCCACTAAACCGCTATCCTTAAACATGTGATTAGGGCTTCGTACTTAGCAATGTTGTTAGTATAGGGAAATGATAGCCTGTATGAATTTGGAATGCAATTACCTTGAGGGGTGATGAAAGGAACACTCGCTCCTGATCCATGTTGGGTGAACGATCCATCAAAGTACATCTTCCAATGAGTTGTGAGATTGATAAGGAGCACTAATTCATCATGGAACTTAGATATCAAGAGGTTCTTTGCATAGATGGGTGCATCTACTAGTTGGTATGTGATCACTTATACTTTGATTTCCTTGTGCTCCACATACTCTATGTAAAGTTCAGTTAAGATCATCACCCATTTGGCCAGTCACCCAGTGAGTGTTTCTTTAGATAATAGGTATTTGAGAGGGTCGATCTTTGCAATAAGTTTGATTTGATGTGATAGCATGTAGTGTCTAAAATTTTGTGAACAAAAAAGTACTACTAGGCATTCTTTTTCAATGGGTTAATAGTTCATTTCATAGCCCACTAAGGTTCTACTGATGTAATAAACAACTCTTTCCTTTCTGTTTTCATCATATTGTGCTGAAAGAGCTCCTAGTGCTGCTGGTGTTGCTGAGATATATAGGATCAATGGTTTGTTAGATATTGGTAGCATGAGCACTGGAGGTATCAATAGATAGTATTTGATCTACTAGAAAGTTGTATCACACTTCTCATCCCATTTGTAAGTTATTCCTTTATGGAGCAGATGCAAAAAAGGGTGGATTTTGTATGATAGTTGCGCTATTAACCTTCTGATGGACTGCAATCTTCTTGTAATCCTCTCATCTACTTTAGTGTTTATGGAGGTTCCATGTATAAGATGGCTTTTAACTTTTCTAGATCAATTTCTATCCCTCTTTGTGAGATGATAAAGCCAAGAAGTTTCCCTGAATGTAACCCCAAAGACACACTTTTTTGGATTCAGTTGTACCTTGAATTCTTCAATCCTATTGAAGATGGATCCTAAGACTCCTATGTGCTCACTTCTTTTCTTTGATTTTTCCAAAATATCATCCATATAATCTTTGATTGTTTTGTGGATCATGTCATGAAATGTGAGGGTCATTTCTCTTTGAGAGGTTGTTCCTGCATTCTTTAACCCGAATGGCATCACATTATAGTAATAGGTTCCCCATGGACAAGTGAATGCAGTTTTATGTTGATCCTCCTTGGCAATCATGATCTGATTGTATCCTAAAAAACCATCCATGAGTGATTGCATTTCATTCCTAGCCATTAAGTCCACAATGAGGTCAATGTTAGGAAGAGGGAAATCATCCTTCAAGCATGCCTTGTTTAAGTCTCTAAAATATATGCAAATTCTAATGCCCCCAATGGGTTTTGAGATTGGTACTAGGTTTGAAACCCACTCAAGATAATCTATTGGTCGAATGAATCCAATGTCCAAAAGATTTTGCAACTCTAGTTTTACCAAGAGTGTTATCTGAGGGTGCATCTTCCTTAATTTATTTTTCACTAGCTTGGCCTCGGGATAGACTAGTAAGTGATGCACAACCACTTCCAGATCGAGACCTGGCATATCTGTGTATGACCATGCAAAGTTAGCTCTTTTCTCTTTCAGGAATGTTGCTAGGTTATTTTATTCTTCATCCAACAAGGATTCAACATAGAAGGTGATCTTAGGTGCTTCATTTGTTCCCACATTGACTAGAGTGGCCTTTTTTGCTAGTACTGCTGAATTTTTTGGATGCATTGCACTAAGGGTGAGATTGAATCCCTCATCCTTGGGCACCTCAAAGAGGTTTTCACCATCAGATACGTCCTTTATTTTTACTATTTTAGGATCAGAGAGTGCCACAATGTGGTTTTCACTCAAAGATCTATATGTTAGTTGCATTTTATCAATTTTGTGAGTGAATGATTCAATCATCTCCCCATAGTATGCCCCTGTGTCTAGCTCTATGCCAAAACCCGCTTTATGATCTGCCCATGATAGATTATCGTGGAGTCCCATGAACTATGAGATTGCTTCATTGTTTTCAAATAAATCCAAAATCAGTGGTCCTTTCTGGTCCATGTCAATGAGTTGTGGGTATACTAGGCATATTTTAGTTGGGTGATTGCTTGAAGCAAAGGATGTAATAGATATCATGAAAAGGAAGTTATTCTGAAATAGGTCAGCAACATCAAGGGGGGAGTCATCTAAGGTCATATCACATGATGTAGGTAACCAATAGGAAGCCTCGACTCATTTAGCAGAAGTACCTTTGCCAATAAGGGTGACCTTGCTAGTAGTACAACCTAGACCAAGATTCTTTAATCGTTTCTCAGGAACAATGGGTTCTAGTAAGCCATTGTTATTCTGTCCCAGTTTCTCATTCTTGTTATAGCCCCATCCCTTCATTAGCTGTAAGCCTTTATTGTCATCTTCCATGGGAAGAACAGGAATAGGTCGTTCATCTGGATAGAGGAGTTAAGAGACATCCTCCTCATTGATATCTTCTTGGTTCAAATCCCACCACTTGGTGAAGGTAGTAGCTTCCACCTTGATTGTTTCAGCCTCTTTGTTGCTGGATGTGGGTTTCCCATGAGACATAGGAGGATGAGGTAGCTCTCCTAAGACAATGGCATTCTTCAGTAGCTTGTAGTTCCCACAACCATCATCCTGGATTACTGCTTTGATGTTGGGAATATTCTGCACAATGGGTGTTTTCGTTGTAGAGGTAGATGCAAGGGATGATGGGTCAGTATCGTCATTCTTGGGTATTTAGGATATCTTATAGAAGTTGGCCTCAAGATTCTTGCAGTACTAAAAAGGCTTAGGATCTTTGTGGATGATAATTTCTCTACCCTCAAAAGGAAAATTTACACATTGATGATAGCTCGAGGCGACAACTTTTAAGGCATGGATCCATGGTCGACCAAGTAAGATGTTATAGGGAAGATCAAGGTCTATCACTTGGAATGCAGTTTCTGCAATGAGAGGTCCTACTTGGATGTGAAGTGCAATGATGCCTTGTGACATGTGCTCTTGGTTGTCATATCCTCTGATGGTGGTACTCTTTTCTTTCTCAATAATATCCTCTGAATAGCCTAGGTTCTTGATTAACTGCATGGTGCAAATGTTTAGACCAACACCTCCATTTACTAAGACTCTTTTGACCTTATTTTTATGAATAATAACCTCAATGTGTAAAGAATGGTTATGAGATGGTTGTGATGGTAGGTCTTGTTTTGATAAGGTGAGAAGATGATTATAAATATGCCCTAGAATATCTTGAAACTAATCGGTGTCAATATCCTTAGGGACAGATGAATTAGACAAAGATTTCTCTAATATCTCCCTATGCACGAGGGATAACCTCAATAGTTCCAAGATTGATATATGTGTGGGTGTCTTCTTAAGTTAATCTAGGAGATTATATTTGTTGGGATTTGATGTTGGAAAAGTAGGTTGTGTCCTAGTTTGAGATGGGACTCCTTGGATGGTAATTTTTCCACGTCATGTGGTAACTCCACACTCCGCACTAGATCCTTTGATGGTGATGACATTAATGATGCTATCGTAGGAAGCGATGATATTGGAATATGTATGTTGCATGTTAGTGTAATCCTTAGCTTTTCCATTGTTGTTCCCTTTGTTATGATCTAACATAGGGTTCTTGTATATCTTAAGATCCTGATTCCCAGCTAGTACCTCAATAGATATGGTGTCATTCTCTATGAGGTTTTGGATAATGTTCTTGAGCCTCATGTAGTTTTTTTGTTTTGTGTCCTTTGATTTTGTAAAAGTCACAAAGTTTGTTCTCATTGTACCATGATGGTTTCTCTTGTGGTTCTTGGTACTTTTCAAAGTTTAGAAGTGTTATTATATTTGACTCCACCAACTTCTTCATGATGGTTTCGTTAGGTTTAGATAACTATGTGTATTTGTGTTTAGGATAGTTGTTCTTGTTGGTAGTTTGCCTTTGGTGCATCTCGATATTATTGATTTGATTATTCTGAGGGGATGTTGTTTGTTGCACAGTTGGTTGAATTTTAGCAACTTGATTATTGTTTGGTCTAGGAGCACTTAGGACCACTTGAATTTTAGCAACTTGATTATTGAGATCATCATAGGATGTGATGCATTGCATTTTCAAGTGGAAAGATAGATCTGGATCCAAATTTTCTATGATGATTCCCACTTGTTGTTCGTCGAGAAAGGTGCACTTGCTCTTACTAGCTTTTTGTCTCCATCATTGCAAGAAATTGGCAAAATATTCTCCTTTGGTTTTTTTGAGAGTGTACAACTCTTCTAGACTAAAGTCCATGTCAAGGTTGAAGGAGAAGTGATCGATGAATTTATTGATGATTTCTTGGAAATTCTTGATACCAGGTGGTAGATAAGAAAACCAATCCATTGTAGGACCTGTTAAACTTCGAGGGAAGAGGTGCATTAAATAAGAATCATTGTAGGCCACCTCCATACACATGATGTTAAATTCCTTGACATGGTCCATATGACTTCCTCTCTATTTGTATTTATCGAATTTGGGGATTTCAAAGCTGGGAGGGAATGGTACCATTGCGATGGTTCTATCAAATGGATAGGGACATAGATTCTATGTATGAGGCTTCTTGGTCTTTCCCATTCAAAGATCCTGTATTTCTTGGGATAGCGCCTTGAATTGTGATGCTAGATCATCTTGCGGGTTTGGTGGAGGAACATATGGTGGGATGATGGATGAGTTGTACATGAGATTTTGATATGATGATGTGTTGTATGGGGTGTATGGTGGTGTGAGGTTATGTGAAGGTGATTGAGGTGTTGATGTATATGTTCCTAATGCGTTTGTATTGACAATGTTCTATTGAGGATTATAGTAGGAATTGTTGAAAATGAAGGTAAATTTTTAGCTTAAAACTTATACAACTATCATATTGTAGATCTAATTAAGTGTTCTTTGGTTTAATTCTTTGTGTATGATTAATCTATTTAGATGAATTTTACCAATTTTAGAAAGAGATAGAATATTGTAGAAGAATGAGACAAAAGATAGAAGTGACACAACATATAGATGGAGAAACCCTTTCGGGAAAAAAATCCACCACCAAAATCAATAGTGTTTGTATTATTTAACCTTAGAACAAGATTACACTAATAATGTATCAATCCTTGTTTGATATGCTTCCATGCCTTCAATAATCCTTCTTCACAACCTTCAATAAAATCTCTTTGACTCTCATTGAACTCGCATAGAATTCTCATACACTTGCTGCAATCTATAGACAATTCTGAGCATGTAAACTCACATAAGAGTTATCAATACAAGAGATAAAATATCCTCAAAAATATCTACATCCAAATTGTGAAAGTTGAGTTTCACAATGTAACTTGAAGCCAAAACCAAAGTATTCTGAATTTAGGCATCCCAAACTGAACACTTAACTGAACTCTGGATAAGAAGATATCTTGGAAGCTTCACCTCAAAGGTGGAACCCAAGAATGGTACCACTTAGTTGAACCTTGTAATATATTTTCATGCAAAAGGTGTTAACTAAAAGACTCCAAATTGGGCACCCAAGGTGGGCCCAAGTCAATCTTAGTTAACTGAAACAATCTCTCTATCAATTTATGCAAAAAACATGCATGATTGATCACCCCCACTTAACTAAAAGTATCCACCTATTATATTTCATGCAATTGAAGTCATTAGTCATACAACTCAAGTCAACTAACATGCAACTCAAGTCAACTAGAACCATAACTAAACTGAATTGAATTGAACTGAACTGATACTGAACTAATAGTGCCACTCCACTCTTGTAAATATCAATACCTATTTTGTAGGAACCTAGATATACATTATTGAAGTGTTATCAGTCCTCCAAATATTTAACTAAAACAAGGTGGGTTCCACCTTCCATGTGGGTTCCCCATGTGCTCCTATTATTTAGGAACTCTTCTTGGATGCCCCCACATGTTCCTATTATTTAGGAATAATCACAAATGTCAATTTACATGTTTATTTCATTCAAATTCAATCTTTCTAATCCTAGTGCTGGGGAACACTTTCCAAGGAATTAGGAGATACATGAAATATGTTTAGGATTGTAATTAAATGGCATCATATTCCCAATAGGAACTTTTTTGTTGTTGTTGTCATTGCTGATGTTGGGATGTTGAGCGAGTAAGACTTGTTGTTGTTGTGCTGCAAGGGCTTGCTGTTGGGTCTACTGCTATTGTTGTGCCACTAGGGCTTGTTGTTGAGTTTTATTTTATTGTTGTTCCATGAGGGATTTCTATTGGGCCTGATTTTTTTGTTGTTCTACTAAGGATGCTTGATAGGCTTGCTATTCTTGCTATGCTGCTAAGGATGCTTAATAGGCTTGCTGTTGTTGTTGTGTTGCTAAGGATGCTTGATAGTATTGATTTTGTTGCTATTGTTTTTGTGTTGCTAAGGCCGCTTTGTATTCTTGTTGTTGTTGTGTAACTAAGGCTACTTGCTATTTTGGATGGTTTGCTGATAAGCCTATTGTGCTTGTTGTAAGGCTAAGGTATGAACTTGCAATGTAGGACCAGTTTGTTGTTGGGACACTTGCGATGGATTGTGGGAACTGATGTTTTGGATGGGTTGTGAGCTGGTGATGAGAGGGTGGGAGCTCCCTTGGTTTAGAATTCCTTGTATGATGGTGGATTAAGGTGGAGGAATGTATGTTTAAGGCCTCATTTGATTTTGCATAGTGAAGGGGACCATGGGGTAAGATGAGGATGGTGTCATCAGATTTTGCAATGGTAATGATATAATAGGACCTTGAGTCCATTGATTGAAAAGGTTCCCTTGTCCAATATCGTGAGGATTTCCTTGTGCTAGAGATGTGGACAAAGGATTACCTTGTTGATGGGATTCATTACCAAAGGATTGCTTTGAGATGGGTTGATGATGGATGGGATAGATATGATTTGTGATGCCAATGGTATAGATGAACCAATGGGAGGATTAGGAAAAGATGTCCCTATCTTCATTGAGGGTTGATTTCGTGATATAGTATTGACATGCCCTTGTGTACTATTTTGAGATACTTGGTCCATACTACTTTGCGTGATGGTGGGTACGCTTGTGGTACTTATGGGTATGGATGAAGAGGGATGTCCTTGATATGTGGAGGTTGTGGTGGAATAATGAAGGTCAAGGGGTTTATATGGATGTTTAGGATTTTTGGGAACAAGACGAGCAAAAAAGGTAGGTGTCGAAGTGGCTATTGGAGGTGGAGAATTGGTATCAAGGGTACCCACAAGTGTACTACTTTCAAATGGAAGAGTTAGACCAAAGTCCTTGGCAAGGCCTATTGCAAGACTAGGAGTGGATGTTTGATTTATCCTTGATGATGGAGTTGTGAAGCCTTGTGCCAAATTTTGTGCAACAAATGATGAGGAAAATGGAGCTGTGTTTTCAAAGGCTTGATGTTCCATGATTTCCTTCCTAGTAAGCTCAAAAGGATTGTTCGTGATGTCTTCTTTATCATATGGTCATAATAGAGATGATGGTTGTTGTGATGGGGTGAATTGACTTCTCAGATCTAATTCTAGAGGATTTGGATCACTTGAGTTAAATGTGACTTTTTTTTTCTCCATGATTCTCTTGTATTGTGATCTTATCTTTACCATTAATTTTGGGTCACTTATGGGAGAGTTATGCTAGGAT
>CM021100.1:550525270-550554767 GCA_007115665.2 Sequoiadendron giganteum
TACTGGTTTACCCCTTTGTCCTATCTTTTTCTTTTATTTAAAAAACTCCATTGATCTACTAAAGCAGTCGGTAAAAATGAGTTGTAGCTTGAATCTTTTGTTACCAGCATAGGCCCCTTGAATATTACAGTTGCATGAACCGATTGAGTGACACGAAACAGTTGAGAACCAGCTACCAGGACCTTGGGAGTTAGGCTACTATATGTTGTCTTTCTTTTTCAGGAGAAATAGAGTAGAAATATTCTGTTTTAATGTTGTTTGTGTCATCTTCACCATCAACACCTTTCCCAATCTCATGATTAGTGAGCTTGTTTCAATCGATTCTATTGAAGAGAAACAATGAAACCATTGTGATATATGGATGAAAACATGATTTATGCTAAATTGAATATGATGCAAGAGTTAATCTACCATGATTTTATGCTAAACGATGTAGATATGCAATTTCTAAGCTAATCTAAGTGAGATTAAGCTAAAAGATTCAAACCATAATTATCTATTTAACTAGATCCAGATGCATGGAAGCTTAAAGCTATTATGCAACTATAAATGAACTAAAAACATACTAAATGTGTGCAAATTATGAGTGTGAGTGTGAGTGATTTCAAAAACATAAGTTTACTTTGAAAAATGGATCCATTTGTCTCCAAATAGTGACCTATTTATAGGAAAGCAAATGAGAAATGAAGGGTTAAGATTGAAATAGCTAATTAATGGTCAAGGATGGAGGAAATAGGAGGCATGGATCATGGATTCTCATCAACGGGTGAGAATGCAAGATGAGATTTAATCAAGGGTTCCCATTCCTTCCAAACAAACACACTTTTGACTTGTACAAGAGGTGAAAAGTTAACTTGCACTAGAGGTTACAAGATAACTTGCATTTGAAGCTAAGTGAGAATATTCCCTTTCTTAAATGATTGGAGGAGAAAGAATATTCCTTGAAATATTCATGGGTGAGGAAAAAAATATTTTGCTAATTAAAACAAAGTTTAATTGTGCAAAAGGGGAGGGAATATTCCCTTGCAAGTGGGAGGAAATAGATTAATTTGATAATTGCTAATTAAACAAGGTTTAATCATGCAATTAGGGGATTTAGAAGAATAAAGTGATATTCATTAAATTAAATGATTTAATGAGAAGGGAAAATGTGAGATGACATTTAATTAAATAACTTAGGATTATTTAATTAAATAGGAAGATTTAGGGAATTAAATTAAATACTTTGATTTATTTAATTTAATAAGATGAAATGTTAGTGTGAAAGGGGACGAATTCATCTAATTAAATTAATTAGATTAATAGATGAAAATGATGCAATTAATTAAATAGGTAAGCTAATTTAATCAATTAAGCAAAAAGAGGATGGATTTCAAGAGGAAATCATGTTAGTATACCTGATTCGAGTGTGATATCATTTAGGACATTTTTCAGTGTCTACATTTCCCCCCTCTTTCAAGCGAGGTATCTATTGCTTCATTTCAAAGTTTGATGCTCTTCAGATTAAAAATTGCTGCTTAAATAAAAAAAAAAAAAATTGAATTATTAGATGCTGCAGTGGAAGGATTAAGTTGATTCCCTGCCCACTTGAGAAATTGGGCAATTTTTTTGGAATTTTGGGTTGATTTCTTGACAAAGGCGAAAATTTTCCCTAGGGGTCCAAAAAGACTCTAAGATGCAAGAAATATACCAAAAATGTAAAAAAATAATGTAAAATAAGCTTCAGTTTGGAAAAGTTGGTGAAAATGATGATAAACCCTAGCTTCATGGTCAAACTAGGGCAAAAGAACCTAATTTCGAAGCATAAATAGGGAAAGAAGGGTCACTTTCAATTCATTTGTGCATTCACACCTTAGAGAATCCTTGCTTTTGGAGCTCTGACCTTTGGAAAAATGGCCCAATGTGTGCTTCTTGTTCATCTTTCTGACTGAGTTTGAGAGTACTAGCGGTGAGCAGATGCAGGTCCTCGGGTATGTGACTCAAAACCTCTTTTGAATTTCACATAAAGTGCATTTAATAGGGTGTAAAAGTTAGGTCAAAAAGTGTGTCGCTATATAGTGATACTTTGAAAGCATTGCTATTGATGTTTTAGTGACACATGTTCTGTTTAGCACCGCACCCCAATATTTTGGTTTAGCAATGCATTTGATAATGGTGTCACAGATGCAATAGAGTGACACATGGGATATTTTGGTTCAGTGATGCATGAAAGTGGTTAGTGACGCATGCTTCAAATGGCGATGCAACCCCATTTTTTAATAGAGCGACACATGCCAATACCGATTTGCTATTGAGCGTAGTGATGCGTGTCACCAAATTGGTGACACACCCCATAAAGTAATATAGTGATGCACCCCAAAATTAGCGACACTATTGATATCAGTGACGCTAATCATGCTTTGGGTGCAAAGTCTTAAAGTTTGATCAATTTCTTGAATTTTTTGATAGATTGACGTTGTGTGTGTGAGGAGTGAAAGAGGATCCACCACCGCTGATGTACCGAGAGAACGGATACGAGATTTTGTCTGCATCCAAAGACCTTGATGATTTGGAGGTGGAGTGGCCTTGGAGACCGGGGCTAGGATTCATCATTTTTATGCTCGAGATCAGGACCCACCTTGCCTTGATGACAACGATGGTCGAGAGATGGCATAGCAAGACATCTTCGTTCCACTTGCCCACTGGGGAGGTGACCATCACACTTAAGGATGTGTTGCACATTCTACGATTTCCTGTTCATGGAGAGTGTGTCATTTATGACCCCGATGCCAGAAGAGATGCATGTGTCTCTCTTTTACATAGACGGTCGATTATTCTTATTAGCTCCCAAATTGATTTGGATTTCTATCGCAGTCAATCTAGACCTTCAAATTATTTGTTGGCGCTCTGATTTGCAGCGTTGTTGCCCCAAACTGACGAGGTAGAAGTTTCAGTCCTAGATGGAGTCTAGCTTGGGAGGGTATGATTAGGAGAGAAATTATGTATGCCTGAGATTCAGTCTTCCTTGCCTCCTTTTATCATGATATGCACGAGGCCATCTATAGAGATGGTAGGAGCATCGAAGTAGGAGTGACCCTACTACACATATGGGTATATGAGCATATTGCAATTCTGAGGACCATTATTGTCCTTACCGATATTCATGAGGATGAGCCCATTGTTTACAAGTATAGGGTATTGATGACCTTACAGTATACAAGGCCCACAGGTTTGACATACTAGCGTCGTGTCATTGATGACATGACAATATTCAGATGGAGGTCATGGCTCCAACACCTCCAATGGTATGATGACCAACAACAACTTGATTTTGTATGATAGACTCAATATATCTAGGACAAAGAGCACACTATTGTTGAGCGGTATCTTCTAGATCGAGTGGCTCATCAGTTTGGGGAGACCTAGGATGTATCGACAAATGATTATACCACTATATTTTCCAAGGCGTAGAGAGAGGCACAATAGGGGGCTATCATTGATCCCATAGTGGTGATCAATGATTTCCGAGTACTCATCCCATAACCGTGGGGTTATGATTAGGGTCTCCCAGATGCAGGGACCACTCTAGGTTATGATGCTTGGTTTAGGGCACCCACATGCCTCACAAATCCAATGGGAGCATACCCGAGAAAGGTAGAGGTAGAGGCCAAGGAAGGGATGAGGGAAGATATGGTGGTCGAGGCCGGGGAGAGGACCAGGTGCCAGGTGATGGGAACCAACAATAGCCAAATCAGAGCACCATGATGGTAGCCTGATGGACAACCTGATGTGCAATAGGTCAGACAGATTTAGGGGGTACCATCGCCTCCTCCATCTATACACCCAAATCCATAAGATGGGCATATTATTGCCCTTACAGCAGAGAGATCAACTACGACAACAACTACAAGCTATGACAACATTGAGAGACCAGGAGGTCCACTTTCGGTAGTAGTTGGATATGCAGCTAGCCCAAGAGATTGGGTGGAGACAACAACTAGAGGCAGTGATAGTTGTTACAATGGCAACCCGGGGACATATGGTATCAATTCAATTATACAAAGAGGTAGTCTTAGAGGCTGCATATTACAGGATGCACTATCATCAAGATGTCCCTAGAGAGATTCAACAGTTGAACTTTTCACAAAGGAGTGGGGCACCACCTAGAGCTGAGGATCAACTGCCAGTTAGGGGTGAATCCAGCAGCCATCAGGGCTAGCCCGATTGTAGACCCTATTTTGATTGTTGCCCAATTTTATACTCATATATATTAATGGACTCATTTTTGATAGCCTTGTGGATATTGGTACTTTTGATTGATATACATACACTGATTCAAATATTTGTACCATGAAAGTCACCATTTTTTGATATATATATATATATATATGAGATGATGTAATGTGACCTTCATTTCATGTTTATGAATGTATGGATACATATGATGTTGAGATGGTGTGATATGATTATATATGTTATCATGTATGGATGCACTTCTATTTATTTATGCTTATGCAATATGCGATGGTATATGGATGCAATTTTATATTCTTTTTTCAGTATATTTTTCATGAGGATATGATATGTTTATGGGATGAATGAATGATATGATATGCAGATGGTATGGATGCTTTTCTTTTTGTGTATTTTCTTAGAAAATTTTATTAGATGATGATGTATGCATATGGATAATGTAGATTTTCATGCTTATGATACGAGATGTATGCAACAATTTAAGATGCTTAGAATAAAAAATGTATATTATTCATCACAACTAAAATGATAATACAAGATGTATGTTTTATGACATGCTATGATTATACTATGATGTATGCATGCTAATGATTTGTGGATATAGGATGGATGCATTGATGATGTTTTTGTTGACTGTCATGATACTAGATTAGCACAGAGAGAAGATAGAAGAAAAAAGATGAACGACCATTGATTTTGGTGATTTCCTCAAAAGATCCAACAAGTCTATGATCCACCGATACTTTATTAGAGATGGTGATGAGAAATGCATGATGATGATGAATGCATGATGATGATCTACTCATATCTTGGGATTGGGATTTTTCCATCGTTCCTTATTTTTTGATATAACACATAGACACGATGCATCAAGGTATTGATAACTAGGATGGTGTTATATCTAGTGTAATGGACTTTGACTCAATAAACAAATAGGATAGTTCTTGTTAGGATTTTAGAATATATTGGACCAAAGCATACATAGTTAGAATGTAAGTTAGGAGTTTAGGATATATTGGACCAAAGCATACATAGTAGTCAACAACATACCCCAAACAACTTTCCTACACACAACCAAGCAAGTATGTGCCAAGATTATTTTAGAAGAGTATCCACAAGCACATCAAATGAAAGATAATGATTGATGCCCCATTCATTTCTCACTAAATCATTTTGATAGAAATCATTGAGAGGTCCTCAGAATGGGTCATTAAGATAAATCATAAGAAAAGATTAAAGACAAATAGTTGGTGTTATCTATATCTCTTTCCAATTTAATTTAGCTAAGGTGATACCTAATACTGATGTCCATTGTAGGAAGGATACATCCTAGGACATGTTGATTAGGGGTTGTTTGATGTTAGGATGATGATGAGCTTTATGATAAGTCATTGATATAAACTTCACTGACATGTTTACCTATGACCTAGACTTTAGATTTTGACACTTAGGTTCCCACTTCACGACTTTCTATACTTTCTCTCTATTTATTTTACCAAAGGTTGAAGGTGACACTTGATTTATTATGGGTGAAGGTTTATTGTGGGTGAAGGCGAGATGGGATGGGATTTTTTGGAATATTTCAATGTTTTTGATATTTTAAAAATGTTTTGAGGTTGTTTTGGTCTTTTTCAAAATTTTATGTAAATGTTTAAATGTTTTCGATTATTTGAGGTTGTTTAGGGTTTTTTAAGGTTCTCCAATATTTTTGGGTTTTCTATTTTCTAATGTTTTTGTGTTTTATAAGTTTTCGAATGTTTAAGGCTTTTCTGATATTTGAGTGTTTAGGGGTTTTCTGAGAGTTTGAACAAGAACCTAACCTAAAAGACCTATCCTAGGGGCCTCGGGGGCTGATCAAATATAAGCCTTGCCTATGCTATACATGTAGAGACCACATAGTTCGACTGGCACGACTTATTAACAATGAGATATTAATAGTTGATGGAATGCCAGTTTATTATGATGAAATCCTAAAGGACTGACCTAGGGTATCTCAGGGGTACATCAATGATGGCCTTGCCTACGTTCAAGCTCAAAGATGATGCAGTTCGACAACAAGGGTAATATTTTTAGATTTTTGATGTTTTGAACTTTTTACGGTTTTTGATGTGTTTTGGATGTTTTATATTTTGACTTTACAATATTTGAATGTTTTTGGATTTTAGCTATATAAGATTTTGAATGTTTTTGGATTTTAGTTGTACAAGATTTTGAATGTTTTTGGATTTTAGTTGTAGAATATTTTGAATGTGTTTGGATATTAGCTGTAAAAGATTTTGAATGTTTTTGAATTTTAGCTGTACAATATTTTGAATGTTTTTGGATTTTTTGATGAAGTTTTATGATTTTTTTTAGATTTTTAGTGAGATTTCTGATAACCTCAAGATATATAAGAACCCGATATGATCCATAATGAATTACCCCCAATGTGATGCAATAGACTACCGCGATGTAGGAAAGACAAGCTGGCCTTAGGAGTATGCCAAGTAGTGCTAAGGGGATGTGATACTTTACAACCTCAAGCCATGATAAAGATGCAGATTGGTGATGGGATAAATAGGTTGAATGATGAGGTGATGGATGGATGGTGAGGAAAAGAATGATAGGCTAAAAATACAAAGAATAAATGGAGGTGCTTTATTTATTCAAGGTGCCTATTTGCCAGGTTTTCACCAAGGTACTTTCCCAAAGTGCCACTGAAGTGGTTTTCACTAGAGGATGATTTCTTTTCTTTACTATTTTCAATATTTTTTCCTATTGTTTTGGATTTTGATCATTTTTTGATTTTTTTATATTTTCCAATTTATACGCTTTAAGACTAGGCATAAATTTTTTTAAGATGGAGGCCGTTAGTCGATTCCTGCAAGGGTTCACCTTTAGGAGTTGATAATTGATATGCCCCTAATCCATAGCTTACTGTGACAAAAAAGGGACCCAACCAGTCAGGCTCAAACTTTCCTTTACTATCCTAATCTAGTAGATTCTTCTAATTCTATTTTAGGACAAGATCCCCTACTTGGAAAGACTGACATTTGATCTTCTTATTATAGCTCTATTTGAATCAGTTTTGATATACTTGCAAGTGATTAAGGGAGTCGAGACAATGCTCATCCAGGAATTCTAGCTCATTCAGCCGAGAGACTCTGTATTCTTCATCGATGATCAGGTTCTGTAGTGACACTCTCACTGATGGGAGCTCAACCTCAATAGGAAGAATAAATTCTAATCCATAGACTAGGGAGAAAGGGGTTGTACTTGTTGGTGTGCGGATATTAGTTCGATAGGCCCAAAGAGAAAGATTTAACTATAGATTCTAGTCATTAACAACTTCATTAACCATTTTCTTTAGTATTTTTAGGATAGTCTTGTTTGTAGCCTCAACTTGACCATTGCCCCAAGGATAATATGGGGTAGAGAATCAGTGTTGGATGTTGAATCTTTGACATATCTCTTTTACATCCCGATTCTTGAAGGGTGTTCTATTGTTTGAGATAAGGGTGTGCGGAACACCATAACAACAGATTAGGTAATTCAGGATAAACATGAAAATTATTCCCTATTATGTAGGTCATAGGAATGGCTTCAACCCACTTGGTAAATTATTCAGTGGCTGTTATGATAAAATTGTGGCCATTGGATGAGGTTGGAGTGATTTTTCCTATTAGGTCGAGTCCCCACTGTGAAAAAGGCTAGGGTGTAATCATTAGTTATAATTCCTGAGCTAGAGCATGAATTAGATCTCTATGTTTTTGACACTGGACACATTTATACACATACTGATGAGCTTCTCTTTCCATATTTGGCCAATAGTACCCCATCCTCAACAGTTTCTTAGCTAAAGTCATACTGATAGAATGGGAACCACATATGCCATCATGTACTTTTGTTAAAGCGGTTAAGGCTTCCTCTTGGTTAAGGTATCGTAGTAATGTCCCTTTGATGCTTCAACAGAGAAGGGTATCACCTAGGATCACGAATCAGGATGCCTTTTAGACAAAGGTCTTTTTAAAGTTGGAGGTGATATCTAATGGGAGGGTTCCTCTACTTAGGTAGATAAATATGTCATGATACCATGGGGATCCAAGACCAAAAATGAAACACGTAAATTCAGATTTAGGGATTTTGAAAGTTGGTACAAGAAGTTTTTCTACTAAGAATTCATATTGGAAGACATTATTTGACATATCTAATAGTGATCTGATTGTTACCATGGTGTCTGTTGCTTTGTTCTTCATGCAAGGAGTCTGCCCAAAAGTTATGTCTATGAAAAGGTCTTTGAGATTCTCCACCATATTCTTGTAAGGAGTGAGCTTTTCATCCTTGGTTTGATAGTCATCATTGACTTGGTTGATAACCAGTTGTGAGTCTCCATAGACTTTCATCTCTTGTATCTTCCACTAAACCGCTATCCTTAAACATGTGATTAGGGCTTCGTACTTAGCAATGTTGTTAGTATAGGGAAATGATAGCCTGTATGAATTTGGAATGCAATTACCTTGAGGGGTGATGAAAGGAACACTCGCTCCTGATCCATGTTGGGTGAACGATCCATCAAAGTACATCTTCCAATGAGTTGTGAGATTGATAAGGAGCACTAATTCATCATGGAACTTAGATATCAAGAGGTTCTTTGCATAGATGGGTGCATCTACTAGTTGGTATGTGATCACTTATACTTTGATTTCCTTGTGCTCCACATACTCTATGTAAAGTTCAGTTAAGATCATCACCCATTTGGCCAGTCACCCAGTGAGTGTTTCTTTAGATAATAGGTATTTGAGAGGGTCGATCTTTGCAATAAGTTTGATTTGATGTGATAGCATGTAGTGTCTAAAATTTTGTGAACAAAAAAGTACTACTAGGCATTCTTTTTCAATGGGTTAATAGTTCATTTCATAGCCCACTAAGGTTCTACTGATGTAATAAACAACTCTTTCCTTTCTGTTTTCATCATATTGTGCTGAAAGAGCTCCTAGTGCTGCTGGTGTTGCTGAGATATATAGGATCAATGGTTTGTTAGATATTGGTAGCATGAGCACTGGAGGTATCAATAGATAGTATTTGATCTACTAGAAAGTTGTATCACACTTCTCATCCCATTTGTAAGTTATTCCTTTATGGAGCAGATGCAAAAAAGGGTGGATTTTGTATGATAGTTGCGCTATTAACCTTCTGATGGACTGCAATCTTCTTGTAATCCTCTCATCTACTTTAGTGTTTATGGAGGTTCCATGTATAAGATGGCTTTTAACTTTTCTAGATCAATTTCTATCCCTCTTTGTGAGATGATAAAGCCAAGAAGTTTCCCTGAATGTAACCCCAAAGACACACTTTTTTGGATTCAGTTGTACCTTGAATTCTTCAATCCTATTGAAGATGGATCCTAAGACTCCTATGTGCTCACTTCTTTTCTTTGATTTTTCCAAAATATCATCCATATAATCTTTGATTGTTTTGTGGATCATGTCATGAAATGTGAGGGTCATTTCTCTTTGAGAGGTTGTTCCTGCATTCTTTAACCCGAATGGCATCACATTATAGTAATAGGTTCCCCATGGACAAGTGAATGCAGTTTTATGTTGATCCTCCTTGGCAATCATGATCTGATTGTATCCTAAAAAACCATCCATGAGTGATTGCATTTCATTCCTAGCCATTAAGTCCACAATGAGGTCAATGTTAGGAAGAGGGAAATCATCCTTCAAGCATGCCTTGTTTAAGTCTCTAAAATATATGCAAATTCTAATGCCCCCAATGGGTTTTGAGATTGGTACTAGGTTTGAAACCCACTCAAGATAATCTATTGGTCGAATGAATCCAATGTCCAAAAGATTTTGCAACTCTAGTTTTACCAAGAGTGTTATCTGAGGGTGCATCTTCCTTAATTTATTTTTCACTAGCTTGGCCTCGGGATAGACTAGTAAGTGATGCACAACCACTTCCAGATCGAGACCTGGCATATCTGTGTATGACCATGCAAAGTTAGCTCTTTTCTCTTTCAGGAATGTTGCTAGGTTATTTTATTCTTCATCCAACAAGGATTCAACATAGAAGGTGATCTTAGGTGCTTCATTTGTTCCCACATTGACTAGAGTGGCCTTTTTTGCTAGTACTGCTGAATTTTTTGGATGCATTGCACTAAGGGTGAGATTGAATCCCTCATCCTTGGGCACCTCAAAGAGGTTTTCACCATCAGATACGTCCTTTATTTTTACTATTTTAGGATCAGAGAGTGCCACAATGTGGTTTTCACTCAAAGATCTATATGTTAGTTGCATTTTATCAATTTTGTGAGTGAATGATTCAATCATCTCCCCATAGTATGCCCCTGTGTCTAGCTCTATGCCAAAACCCGCTTTATGATCTGCCCATGATAGATTATCGTGGAGTCCCATGAACTATGAGATTGCTTCATTGTTTTCAAATAAATCCAAAATCAGTGGTCCTTTCTGGTCCATGTCAATGAGTTGTGGGTATACTAGGCATATTTTAGTTGGGTGATTGCTTGAAGCAAAGGATGTAATAGATATCATGAAAAGGAAGTTATTCTGAAATAGGTCAGCAACATCAAGGGGGGAGTCATCTAAGGTCATATCACATGATGTAGGTAACCAATAGGAAGCCTCGACTCATTTAGCAGAAGTACCTTTGCCAATAAGGGTGACCTTGCTAGTAGTACAACCTAGACCAAGATTCTTTAATCGTTTCTCAGGAACAATGGGTTCTAGTAAGCCATTGTTATTCTGTCCCAGTTTCTCATTCTTGTTATAGCCCCATCCCTTCATTAGCTGTAAGCCTTTATTGTCATCTTCCATGGGAAGAACAGGAATAGGTCGTTCATCTGGATAGAGGAGTTAAGAGACATCCTCCTCATTGATATCTTCTTGGTTCAAATCCCACCACTTGGTGAAGGTAGTAGCTTCCACCTTGATTGTTTCAGCCTCTTTGTTGCTGGATGTGGGTTTCCCATGAGACATAGGAGGATGAGGTAGCTCTCCTAAGACAATGGCATTCTTCAGTAGCTTGTAGTTCCCACAACCATCATCCTGGATTACTGCTTTGATGTTGGGAATATTCTGCACAATGGGTGTTTTCGTTGTAGAGGTAGATGCAAGGGATGATGGGTCAGTATCGTCATTCTTGGGTATTTAGGATATCTTATAGAAGTTGGCCTCAAGATTCTTGCAGTACTAAAAAGGCTTAGGATCTTTGTGGATGATAATTTCTCTACCCTCAAAAGGAAAATTTACACATTGATGATAGCTCGAGGCGACAACTTTTAAGGCATGGATCCATGGTCGACCAAGTAAGATGTTATAGGGAAGATCAAGGTCTATCACTTGGAATGCAGTTTCTGCAATGAGAGGTCCTACTTGGATGTGAAGTGCAATGATGCCTTGTGACATGTGCTCTTGGTTGTCATATCCTCTGATGGTGGTACTCTTTTCTTTCTCAATAATATCCTCTGAATAGCCTAGGTTCTTGATTAACTGCATGGTGCAAATGTTTAGACCAACACCTCCATTTACTAAGACTCTTTTGACCTTATTTTTATGAATAATAACCTCAATGTGTAAAGAATGGTTATGAGATGGTTGTGATGGTAGGTCTTGTTTTGATAAGGTGAGAAGATGATTATAAATATGCCCTAGAATATCTTGAAACTAATCGGTGTCAATATCCTTAGGGACAGATGAATTAGACAAAGATTTCTCTAATATCTCCCTATGCACGAGGGATAACCTCAATAGTTCCAAGATTGATATATGTGTGGGTGTCTTCTTAAGTTAATCTAGGAGATTATATTTGTTGGGATTTGATGTTGGAAAAGTAGGTTGTGTCCTAGTTTGAGATGGGACTCCTTGGATGGTAATTTTTCCACGTCATGTGGTAACTCCACACTCCGCACTAGATCCTTTGATGGTGATGACATTAATGATGCTATCGTAGGAAGCGATGATATTGGAATATGTATGTTGCATGTTAGTGTAATCCTTAGCTTTTCCATTGTTGTTCCCTTTGTTATGATCTAACATAGGGTTCTTGTATATCTTAAGATCCTGATTCCCAGCTAGTACCTCAATAGATATGGTGTCATTCTCTATGAGGTTTTGGATAATGTTCTTGAGCCTCATGTAGTTTTTTTGTTTTGTGTCCTTTGATTTTGTAAAAGTCACAAAGTTTGTTCTCATTGTACCATGATGGTTTCTCTTGTGGTTCTTGGTACTTTTCAAAGTTTAGAAGTGTTATTATATTTGACTCCACCAACTTCTTCATGATGGTTTCGTTAGGTTTAGATAACTATGTGTATTTGTGTTTAGGATAGTTGTTCTTGTTGGTAGTTTGCCTTTGGTGCATCTCGATATTATTGATTTGATTATTCTGAGGGGATGTTGTTTGTTGCACAGTTGGTTGAATTTTAGCAACTTGATTATTGTTTGGTCTAGGAGCACTTAGGACCACTTGAATTTTAGCAACTTGATTATTGAGATCATCATAGGATGTGATGCATTGCATTTTCAAGTGGAAAGATAGATCTGGATCCAAATTTTCTATGATGATTCCCACTTGTTGTTCGTCGAGAAAGGTGCACTTGCTCTTACTAGCTTTTTGTCTCCATCATTGCAAGAAATTGGCAAAATATTCTCCTTTGGTTTTTTTGAGAGTGTACAACTCTTCTAGACTAAAGTCCATGTCAAGGTTGAAGGAGAAGTGATCGATGAATTTATTGATGATTTCTTGGAAATTCTTGATACCAGGTGGTAGATAAGAAAACCAATCCATTGTAGGACCTGTTAAACTTCGAGGGAAGAGGTGCATTAAATAAGAATCATTGTAGGCCACCTCCATACACATGATGTTAAATTCCTTGACATGGTCCATATGACTTCCTCTCTATTTGTATTTATCGAATTTGGGGATTTCAAAGCTGGGAGGGAATGGTACCATTGCGATGGTTCTATCAAATGGATAGGGACATAGATTCTATGTATGAGGCTTCTTGGTCTTTCCCATTCAAAGATCCTGTATTTCTTGGGATAGCGCCTTGAATTGTGATGCTAGATCATCTTGCGGGTTTGGTGGAGGAACATATGGTGGGATGATGGATGAGTTGTACATGAGATTTTGATATGATGATGTGTTGTATGGGGTGTATGGTGGTGTGAGGTTATGTGAAGGTGATTGAGGTGTTGATGTATATGTTCCTAATGCGTTTGTATTGACAATGTTCTATTGAGGATTATAGTAGGAATTGTTGAAAATGAAGGTAAATTTTTAGCTTAAAACTTATACAACTATCATATTGTAGATCTAATTAAGTGTTCTTTGGTTTAATTCTTTGTGTATGATTAATCTATTTAGATGAATTTTACCAATTTTAGAAAGAGATAGAATATTGTAGAAGAATGAGACAAAAGATAGAAGTGACACAACATATAGATGGAGAAACCCTTTCGGGAAAAAAATCCACCACCAAAATCAATAGTGTTTGTATTATTTAACCTTAGAACAAGATTACACTAATAATGTATCAATCCTTGTTTGATATGCTTCCATGCCTTCAATAATCCTTCTTCACAACCTTCAATAAAATCTCTTTGACTCTCATTGAACTCGCATAGAATTCTCATACACTTGCTGCAATCTATAGACAATTCTGAGCATGTAAACTCACATAAGAGTTATCAATACAAGAGATAAAATATCCTCAAAAATATCTACATCCAAATTGTGAAAGTTGAGTTTCACAATGTAACTTGAAGCCAAAACCAAAGTATTCTGAATTTAGGCATCCCAAACTGAACACTTAACTGAACTCTGGATAAGAAGATATCTTGGAAGCTTCACCTCAAAGGTGGAACCCAAGAATGGTACCACTTAGTTGAACCTTGTAATATATTTTCATGCAAAAGGTGTTAACTAAAAGACTCCAAATTGGGCACCCAAGGTGGGCCCAAGTCAATCTTAGTTAACTGAAACAATCTCTCTATCAATTTATGCAAAAAACATGCATGATTGATCACCCCCACTTAACTAAAAGTATCCACCTATTATATTTCATGCAATTGAAGTCATTAGTCATACAACTCAAGTCAACTAACATGCAACTCAAGTCAACTAGAACCATAACTAAACTGAATTGAATTGAACTGAACTGATACTGAACTAATAGTGCCACTCCACTCTTGTAAATATCAATACCTATTTTGTAGGAACCTAGATATACATTATTGAAGTGTTATCAGTCCTCCAAATATTTAACTAAAACAAGGTGGGTTCCACCTTCCATGTGGGTTCCCCATGTGCTCCTATTATTTAGGAACTCTTCTTGGATGCCCCCACATGTTCCTATTATTTAGGAATAATCACAAATGTCAATTTACATGTTTATTTCATTCAAATTCAATCTTTCTAATCCTAGTGCTGGGGAACACTTTCCAAGGAATTAGGAGATACATGAAATATGTTTAGGATTGTAATTAAATGGCATCATATTCCCAATAGGAACTTTTTTGTTGTTGTTGTCATTGCTGATGTTGGGATGTTGAGCGAGTAAGACTTGTTGTTGTTGTGCTGCAAGGGCTTGCTGTTGGGTCTACTGCTATTGTTGTGCCACTAGGGCTTGTTGTTGAGTTTTATTTTATTGTTGTTCCATGAGGGATTTCTATTGGGCCTGATTTTTTTGTTGTTCTACTAAGGATGCTTGATAGGCTTGCTATTCTTGCTATGCTGCTAAGGATGCTTAATAGGCTTGCTGTTGTTGTTGTGTTGCTAAGGATGCTTGATAGTATTGATTTTGTTGCTATTGTTTTTGTGTTGCTAAGGCCGCTTTGTATTCTTGTTGTTGTTGTGTAACTAAGGCTACTTGCTATTTTGGATGGTTTGCTGATAAGCCTATTGTGCTTGTTGTAAGGCTAAGGTATGAACTTGCAATGTAGGACCAGTTTGTTGTTGGGACACTTGCGATGGATTGTGGGAACTGATGTTTTGGATGGGTTGTGAGCTGGTGATGAGAGGGTGGGAGCTCCCTTGGTTTAGAATTCCTTGTATGATGGTGGATTAAGGTGGAGGAATGTATGTTTAAGGCCTCATTTGATTTTGCATAGTGAAGGGGACCATGGGGTAAGATGAGGATGGTGTCATCAGATTTTGCAATGGTAATGATATAATAGGACCTTGAGTCCATTGATTGAAAAGGTTCCCTTGTCCAATATCGTGAGGATTTCCTTGTGCTAGAGATGTGGACAAAGGATTACCTTGTTGATGGGATTCATTACCAAAGGATTGCTTTGAGATGGGTTGATGATGGATGGGATAGATATGATTTGTGATGCCAATGGTATAGATGAACCAATGGGAGGATTAGGAAAAGATGTCCCTATCTTCATTGAGGGTTGATTTCGTGATATAGTATTGACATGCCCTTGTGTACTATTTTGAGATACTTGGTCCATACTACTTTGCGTGATGGTGGGTACGCTTGTGGTACTTATGGGTATGGATGAAGAGGGATGTCCTTGATATGTGGAGGTTGTGGTGGAATAATGAAGGTCAAGGGGTTTATATGGATGTTTAGGATTTTTGGGAACAAGACGAGCAAAAAAGGTAGGTGTCGAAGTGGCTATTGGAGGTGGAGAATTGGTATCAAGGGTACCCACAAGTGTACTACTTTCAAATGGAAGAGTTAGACCAAAGTCCTTGGCAAGGCCTATTGCAAGACTAGGAGTGGATGTTTGATTTATCCTTGATGATGGAGTTGTGAAGCCTTGTGCCAAATTTTGTGCAACAAATGATGAGGAAAATGGAGCTGTGTTTTCAAAGGCTTGATGTTCCATGATTTCCTTCCTAGTAAGCTCAAAAGGATTGTTCGTGATGTCTTCTTTATCATATGGTCATAATAGAGATGATGGTTGTTGTGATGGGGTGAATTGACTTCTCAGATCTAATTCTAGAGGATTTGGATCACTTGAGTTAAATGTGACTTTTTTTTTCTCCATGATTCTCTTGTATTGTGATCTTATCTTTACCATTAATTTTGGGTCACTTATGGGAGAGTTATGCTAGGATTTTTAATGTTTGAACTCTCTAACTGACTCAAATCTAGGTAAAAGGGATACTCTAAGTATTTTTGGAGCAATGATGATAATGGGGAATGAAAACATGGATGATATGGAAAGTGATCTTTGCAAACGTTTTGGGACAACACTTTTGACTTGAGTTTGATATTTTGATGTTAGGATAAAGGACGTTTATGAACTTGAAAATATTTAGGGTAGACTTGTGACCTTCAAGATAAACTAGTCCAAAGATGATAACTATTGATCATAAAATCTTGTGCCTCTCCAATAGTCTTATGGGAAATTCAACAAATGGGGGAGAATATGTGCCTCACTGAATACCTTCGGGATTTTTATAGAAAGCCGACTCTTCTCTAAGTTTGGGAAAAGGGAAAAATAAATGTAAACAAAAAAAAATGAAAATGGCGATGCGCCAACACTTTTACAACATTTCAAAATCATAAGCCTCCCTTTATGAGTGATATGATAGACACAAAACACCACTTCCCTTCATTGTTGGGAGAACAAACAACAAAGGCTCGATACAAGCACAAATGCAATCATTCAATTGACTTGTAGGAAGTGCGTATTAAGATCTGAATCAAACATAAAAGTTTCAGAATAAATACAAAAATATTCAAAATAAATATTAACCCTTCCTCCTAATATAGCATATCATGAAGAAATGATAACCCTACAAAGAAAATAGAGAAGTACAAAGACATAGTCCAATTTCTAAAGATTATAATTTAATCATATACACAAACAACATGGAAATATGATAATCAAACTATTCAGATTAAGCAAGACATAGTGTTTTATCCTGGATGAAGATATGAAGAGAGAAATATTGACAAAGACCATATCATGCACAGTTTCAAATATTTCTTCAGAATAAATCATACTTCAAATTTAAATGAACTTTAAAACAAAGATCAAATTCCAATCTGATAATAGTTTGATCATAAAAAAGACATAGCATGCCAGAGTGAAGCAGTGTTCTATAAAATTTTAAAAGAAATATTTCTATTAACTAAGAAAACATAGGGAAAAATTCTCCGATAGGAAAACTTCAGGAACTCCTTCATTATGCTGCTATTGTCAATATATAGCCGCTTAGAAGAGAAAAATGTCGACCTCATCCAAAATTAATGAATGGCAGACGTCCAAACCTAATAGCTTGAAAATCCAATTCTAGATCTTTTATTAGGTCGCTGGAATCCTGCTCATCAAATTTTAGCTACCACATTTATATCGTTTAGATATTTCAACAAGATTAGCCCTTGTAATCATTCTGATCCTAGAAAGATAGTCTGGAAATAGTCTTGTCGATCACCCAAATGGCTTTAGCGACACCGACTCACGTCCCTTCATTGGAAAATGAAAAATGCATCCCGATGGACTCCGAGTGGACATTTTCAAGATACAACTCCATAGCACAAAGGGATGACGTGTCAGAAGGGCGGATAATCTTAGATTTGCGAAAAGCGGATGCAAGAAATTGTCTGCCAAGCTGACACGTGGTCCGATTTATGACTCAAGAGAAATATATTATTAAGACACGCACATCCACCACGTGGTGCATTGTGCATATGTTAGAAGTAAAAAATCCTTGTACACAGATCACCCTGAAGACCAAAATAAAGCTGAAATAGAAAAAAAATGTAGGAAAAATTTTAATTCACAATTCTGGTGACTCACAGGGGGCGTTCTCTTGTGAAGGCACAAACCTATACCTCTGGTCATTCTTAGATTTTAAGAAAGGTGAAATGTAGCATCTCCCAGTCTACGTTAGTTGGTTAGACAAGGCTACAAAAAGCTTTACATGCCTGATCCAGCTCAAAGACTTCTTTGAAAGAAATAAATACCCATCTCACTGAAATGGCTCCTAGGTGATAGTAAAGCTCAGAAATCTGAATAACTTTATTCTCGATGTCATCCCTTGCTTGTGTTGAACTTGGTCCTAGAAGGTCTGTAGAATTCTGAACCTTGTTTTTGACCTCTTCTGTAATCTGCTCGACTGATAGTACATCTCCATTCGCTGATAGGAAGGGAGGCAACCCATAACTGTATAAGATCTCAAAATCCTTCTTGATTTAATCAACCCTCTTATTTAAAATTGCCTGGTTGTTCTTTGTCGTGGATGCTATTTTATGGTAGTAAGCAAATTCACTTGCTTTACTAGAGGCAGCCCTCTGATCTATAATACCTACACCTCTCAGGGCCTCATTTATTGCCACACAGAGCTTAGAGCTCAAATTTTGTGATTCGGCCAATTGGGGAGCGTATTCTTGAAGGGTTTGATCGACCGATGGGCCAACCATTTCATTTATTTCTTGGGCATCCCTTAGGAATTGTAAGGACAATTTTAAAATGACAAACGAGATAATGATTCACTCCCAGTATGTGAATACCAAATTTCTTTTTACAGGAAGGGTTGCAGACCTTTGCACAACGATTAACTCTTCATGTGCTCGAGCCTCTTTCACTTTCAATCTCTGATCCAGTGATCTCTCTTCTCGAGGGCTTCTCCCAACTCCAAAACCAAATTTTTGGCCTCTTGATTCCAAGCGTGCAAGGTAGCCTCGACTCCTTGTTTATCATCCTTCAGCTTTTCAATCTCTTATGGAGCCTTTTGTAGATCATCAGAAGCCTGAGCTTGGATTCTTTCTATCTCCTTCTTTATATTTTCCCGAACACATTGGTGCTCTGCTATAGATTGGTGCTCAACTACAAGTTAACCTTTCAACCTATCTATTTCAGTGTAAAGCTAGATCCACTCATCTTGGAGTGCTGCAAGAGATCTTGTTGCTTCATTTTACTGGTCTTGCACCTGCAGTATGTGGGTCACTTCATCATTTCGAGCCTTGAGCTCTAACTATAAACAGTTCACTGTTTCTTTTATATTTGCCAACTCATTCTCGCACTTTCTCAAATTTTGATCCAGCTGCTCATAATCTGTGTATACCACCTTATGAGTGGTCTTGGATAGGTCTACCTTGTCACACAGATGGATCTTATTCAAATCCAAACCCACTGCTTGTATATCATAGTCCTCCACCTGCATTTTTTGTTCGGGTCGGGTTGCGAGTGGCTTCATGGTGGTGATCCATAGAGAATTTCTTTCTTCATTAAAACATGTTTGAATCTTCTTAGAGCCTGGTAGCTTGACATTCTTCTCTCTTCTTTTTTGCTTCCTATTTTGTTGGGCCTGTCTAGTCACATCAAAATGCTTCTGGAGAGTCTGTGGGGTATCAATACTCTATACCGCCAAAGAAGCACCAAGGGGTAGACTAAAAAGGGTGACAAAAGGGGATACTTCAGATGTATGGGCATGTGGGGAGGCAAATGGGAGAGTAATCATTGAGAACAGTGGAATGCCAATTTGGGATTGGGAACCTAGAGTATCACTCAGGGTAAAAAGAGTAATTGATGAGGCAGGAAATTTTTGTCCGAATGCGGACGGGCCTGGGGTAATAGGTAGCATGTGTGACTCAGATTTCTCTATGGGGGCCCTGGATAGGGTGATTAAAGAGTCAATGGAAACTACAGTGGATATTGCTTGTTTGGAATATGGTGGCACATCACTTGATACATTAAAAATGGCATGGGGTTCATTTAATACTAGAAAAGTTCTCAGGGTCTAAAGACAGAGGATTATTTTCAACAGGCAGAGGTAAAGGATTAACCAAAGATGCAGAAGAAGGAAGAGGGGGACCAAGACTTACCTGAACCGTGACCATTCAAAAACTCTAGAGAGTAGACTCTACTTCTTCTTCATTTTCGATGGCTGCATCAGATGTGTCTAGGTCTTGGACTTGCCATAACTCCATCTATCCCGAACTAGAACGTCCCGACCCCTTTGCGGATGATCCCGTTGAAGCATAGCCTTCTTGTTTCATAGTTGATTCTCTTGGGGATCATTGAGTTCTCTTCCCTTTGCTTTAGATACCATCGAAAGATACGACCTGTGAGTCCTTCTGATTAGAGCTCCTTCCCTTGTTAGAATCCTATGGTCGGGGAGCAAGGCATGGAAGTTGCTCCTCTACTACTTCATGGCTGGACTCTGGGTTACTATTATCAGAATCAACCTCTCGATCATAAATTTCCTCGAACTATTCATCATATGGCTGAAAGTCCTCAAGCAACTTATGAGTGTTTCCCATTTCTTGTCGGAACCTCCAAAATTATCCCATTTTGCATTTCAACCATCCTTTCCATTTCATCTGATTTTTAAAGGTTTTACCTATCATAATTTCCCTTTGATATCTTGCCTATGGTGTATAGAAACTTAACCACTTTGGTCTCTTCATCATTATGAGGGCCAAGTTGACATACAAATCCAGCCTCTCTTGAGTTAGGTTTCTCTTAGATTCCACATACTCATGCGCCTCGTGCCTCAGGGGAAGTTTCCTTGATGGATTGTAGTCCCATTCATTGCATATGAGGACTAAGCCCATATCTACCAATAGATTGGTCAATTCCTTTTGTGCTTTATGCTTCTCTAGAACTACTCTATTGTTTGCAATGTAGAGGGGAAGTGAATATAACTTTATTTTATTTCTTCCTCTTCCATACACGTTGTCAGAGAGAGTTTCCTGTCAGTATGCCTCCAATGCAAAGACTCGATCTATTAAAAATCTAGGGAGTCAGAAAGGTTCTCCAACAAAACCATGATATCTGATCAATGTAAAATATTCCCCAAAGAAGTAATCTACAGGGGTCGATGAATTTTTTATCCATAGCAAAACTTCAGGAGATAAGCAGTCATTGGACCATGGTAGCAACTCTTGCAACATTGGTCTCAGAAAGAGATATACAAACTAGTAATGATTACTTGTCCTTGACGGGACATAGGTCCACACAAAAATTGGCTTAACTAGACCCTCCTCATCTAACCTAGATATAGGAAAATTTCTTTCCAGAAACCTAAAGTTCTGATGTAGGATCAAATGAACCAAGAATGAAGAATACTTGAATTTAGATTCATCTTGGTAATTTTTTAGCTACAACAACATATTTGCAGATATCACATCAAAAGAATCGAAATGCCTCTGCTCCTGCTCATGCTTGAGTATTAGAGCCAAGGCCATATGGAAAGGATGGAATTCTTCATCATTGTCTAAGCCAAAAACCTAGGTTACCATTGAGAAAAGATCTTGTGTGCTTTCTGGGAACTTCTTGAATGCCAAAGGAAAAACAAAATGGCCTCTAGTCAGCCTCTCCTCTATTTCATGATGATAGAAATTCTCCCTTTCATTTGATTCTTCCCAATAGGTCTCCATGTCTTCTTTAATGAATGGCTTGACACACCAGTTGAACAGTATGCAAAACATTTCTCATAGCCAGAGCAGATATTGTGACCTTGATTCTATTACATGTTATGGTCTTGATTTCCTCATCGAATCTTCTAGTGCATGTGTCCACCAAATCTGGGCACAAATGTACAACAGGTATCATGGACTGTGGCAAGCCACAATTCTAGAGCCAAGAGACAAAACCCTCAGAAGTACAATGGTCTTTCATTCTTTGAAATGCCCCTTGTCTAAGATTTTTAGGGTTCTTTGCCAACCTTGGGTCAAAGACATTGTTAGCGATGTCTCACACCACTTCTCTTTTAACACTCCTATCTACCAACACCTTCTTACAAAATTCAAATGGTCGATCCTTAAGCACTGGGGCATTGGAAAAATATCTTCACCCAAAAATATTGGTGAAAGCGAGCCTCCTTGGCACAAATTCTACTCTTCTTCTAGTCGTTGATGGTTCTGCCATGGATGCTTCAAAAGTTGCAAAGAGTTTTACTGAAATGACCACTTTCTCTTTGCTTCCTTTGGGAAAAATCTACCTTTTCATGCAATTAATTTCTCAAGAAGTACATGTAGTTAAGGCTATTCCATTACCGCTGGTCCATTAAATGCTGCCAACGAGGAGATACATGCATGTAGGGGATCCGTATCCCTCGGGAATGCCAAATTTTTTGTAGAAATGGATTTAGTACATTCCTTTCGTCGCCTCTTTTCTCAAATAAACTCGTTGCCTTGGGAAGAGTGTCCTTAATTATGTCAATATTTTCTTAGTGATACAAAGCACCCTTGAGAAGACAAGCTCATTAATTTTTAAAATATTAGCACGTTAATCCATGTCCTTTCACTTATGTCAGCTAGCTGATGCTGATGGTGGCCAAGGAAACATATCAAAAATCGGCCTATACGAGCATTTACTCTCAATGCCCAAACATTAATTTTGAGATCTTATGTCAAATTTTCTGTATGATCTATTCTCCGTTCACCAGCTCCTTTGATATTTTCCTGTTACCATCTGGCCAAAAATAGAACCTCTGTTGTTTAGCCATACTGAAACCTCTTTTCTCTAAATAGATATGCCACCTCAAGGTTATATTCATTTGGAAAGTAAAACTTTAGAGTTTAGTTATCTTCTTTTCTATCTGCATATTGTCTTCTGCTCTACTACTCTAATTATGTCTGCTGGATTGGGTACTCCTAACTGTCTTCTCCCACGAAGGCCACAGTATGCCTTCACTCGGGAGGTTACGAGTGAGAGAATTAAGGATTTGGTAAAGGGGTGCGACCGCCTGGGGTAATTTCTTTTCGATGGGTTGTTGGCATGGACTTCATTGAAGACAAGAACCAGATGTGAACAAATTGCAACGTCTTGTCCCGCTTCATGGTCTCTTTGTTGGACCTGAATTTTTCCAAAACCAAGATAGTGGAGCTGTGTCACCATATGTTTGACATCTCTCTACTAGAAGGGCTCGAAAAAACTATGCAAGTTGCTATTCCTGGCATCGACATTCCCAGCAGAATGGACCTCTGCAGGTTCATTGATCATGGCATGGACGTGCCTTGGCTTCCCTTTCTCAGTGAATTTCGCATCATGGACCTGACTAACCACCATGCTCTATCTCTGCTTGTTGCCACCTACCTCCTTTGAGAGTATGGTGTTGATGAAGCTCCGTAGCAGTATGACTTCAAAAAGTAGTTCGAGCTCGTCGTCTTCGGCCGCACAGAATGAGGTCGATGTCTATGAATTGTGTTTCCTACTCTCTTGCAAACGAAGAAGAAGAAGAAGAAAAAGAAAAATGATTATGGGAAAAAAATCCCCTATAACGACACTTGCAGGCCTTCCTTTTGATTTTTTTTGTAAAAAAATGCCTCCATTTTGTTTCCTTTTTGTATTTTGCTCAAATACCCTTTTCTGGGTTTTGCTCGAAAGAGCCTTTCTGTTAGAATTTGAGCCTCGGGCTACCCTATACTATAAATTCGATGAAAAATACAATATATATAATATATCTTTCATACTTCTTCTACTTCTTCACTTTATTCTTTAATCTAAAGCTTAAAAGATTTTTACAATTTTTTTACATATGGTACATATCTATGAAAATTTTAAGAGTGTCATACTTTAATGGAATGGTTTCAGATAAATACCATTTACCAGTATCTCTAAAGCATTACCCTCCATATCTTCCAACTCGTATGCATTCCTTTCTTTTCACACACTGATTTGGAAGGGACCCTTCCACAATGCTTCGAATTTGGTGTGTTGTCTTGGTTTTGCAGTGCACTCATTGTATTTTAACACCAAGCTTCCTTCCTAGAAATATAGGTTGGAAGTCTTTTTGTCGAACAATCGCTTGACCATTTGCTGACAACCAATCATAGATTCAAAAAAATTTTCTCTGTTTTCCTCCAGTTCAAGGAGTTCGGCTATCCATACCTCCATTCCACCACTTTCCTCTATCTTTAGGTCTTTCAATAATTGTAAGGCAGGAAGTTCCATAGAAATAGGTAAGCCTACTTCCTTCCCATATACTAATTCATAAGGAGATGTCTTCAGGATCTATTTTGGCATGATCTGGTCTACCCATAGAGCTTCTTGTAGATGTTCATGCCATTCCCTTTTCCTTTTAGACCCAATACGCTTAATTAACCTAATTAGGTTTCTATATGTCGACTCCAATAACCCATTTCCTTGTGGGTAGTAATTTGAAGAGGTCTTGAGGTATATCCCATTCCTAATAGGAAAATCACACACCTTCGAACCTACGAAGGATCTAACATTGTTGGATATAAGTCTTTGGCAAATCGAACCTGGTCACCAGTCCTTCTAGAAAGTTAACAATCTTGCCTTCTGTAGTACCTTTCAGGGTGATAGCCTCTGTCCATCTTGTGAAGTAATCAGTCAATGTGAGGATCCACTTATGGCCAGCACTAGAGATAGGATTTATCATCCCAAAAAATTCTAAACCCCATTGGGCAAAGGGATCTTCAGTTACAATGGGACTCAAAGGAAAAGCAATTTTTTTTCTTTTGCCAACAAAGAATTGGCACTGAGTGCATTTTTGCACCAAATGGTGCACTTCTGAAAACATTAAGGGCCAATAGTATCCTGCTCGCAGAATTTTTAGAGCGGTGGTTTTAGTAGAAAAATTTCCACCCTTAAGACTATTGTGGAATTATGATAGAACCCTGTCTGACTAGCACTTGTCTAAACATCGAAGCAATACTCCATCGTAGTTCCTTTAAAATAAAATTCCTTCAACCAATACATACCTGGTGCATTGCAGTCAATAGTATCTTTGTTTGTGGGAGGGGAGAGCTATCGGGTAGTATCCTTTTTGCATGTATTACGTTTGATCCATTACCCAAGATTTGTCAGATTCAAACTGATTTGAAAAGACTTGATCAATCTCCTTGTCGGGTTTGGGACCTGACTCTTGTACAAGATATTCCCACAGGCCTCTTCCCCACACCAACTTGGTTGGATTCATGTCCACATCATACTGCAGGATCTTGGTGATCCAATTGGCTCTCTTTTTTAGTTATTTATCCCTCACTGATGTATTCCCTTACACTTGGGTGAGCAACCAAAATGGTGATCTTATTGGCTGACACTAAGTGTCAGAACATTTTGAGACTCTTGACAATGGAAAAATCCTATTTCTCTACAAAGTTATACCTGGTTTCGTAACCTTTGAGGGTTCTTGAATGAAAAGAAATTGGATGCTCTCCATTATCCTTCTCATCCTTTTGAGTGAGCATGAAAGCTATGCTATGTTGACCGCTATATATATAACACAAAATATTTGGAAAAATAAGGATTAGCTAGTACCAGAGCAGCAAAGATAGCCTTCTTTATTTGCTCAAAAGATTCCTTTCCTTCAGGAGTCCATTTGAAAATCAGATTCTTTTTTAGCATCAACGTGATGGGCCTTGCGACACCTACAAAGTCAGAAATGAAACGACTGACAAAATTGATCTTTCCTAAGAAAGATTGTAACCCCTTTTGATTTACTAGTAAGGGAAAATCCATTATAGATTTGAATCTTTCAGAGTCTATTGCAATTTCTTCCTTGGACACCACAAAGCCAAGTAGTTTACCTTGAGGTACCCCAAAAAAACATTTTTTGGGATTTAAAGAAATCCCAAACTTTTGGCACCTTTGGAAGACATGTTCTAGCTGATCAAAATGATCAGCCTTCAATTTTGAAAAATAGTTAGATCATCCAGATAAATCAAAATGATTGAATTGATCAATCATGCGAAAGCAATGTCGATGGCCTGCTGAAAAGTCACACCAACATTTGAGAGTCCAAAGGGCATCTTTGCGTATGCAAACATACCCCACTTAGTGGTAAATATCATTTTATGTTGGTCGCCATCTTTGAAAATCACTTGATTATACCCTGAAAAATCCGTCAAGAAATGAGAACATCTCCAAACCGACCACTGTTTACAAGATCTACTCCATGGATGGAAAAGGATAATGATCTTTCAGCGAGGCCTTTTTTCGGTCTCAGAAATTGACACAAAGCCTGATATCACCATTTTTCTTCCAAACCGGTACCAAATTAGACACCCAAGTTGAGTGTTTAATCAGAAAAATGATTTGGGACTCAATCAGCTTAGTGACCTCTTATGCCATCAGTGCTTCAATCTTTGGATTAACATGCCTCGGCTATTGTCGGACTGGCTTCAACCCTTCCACTAAGTCAATGGTATGTTGAATTATACTAGTATCGTATCCTTTGAGATCATCATAAGTCCATGCTATAACTCCTTCATACTCAAAGCATAGATCTCTTATCCTTTCTCTATCTTCCCACTATACATTGCTTCTGACTTTCAGTGTTCTGTTGTTCCTAACACCCAACTCTTCATAATCCTTTTCGTCGGCTGTGAACCTCTTCTTGCCATTCTTGACATATTCACAATAAAAAATATTCTCGAGGGAAATCAAACCTCGAGGAAACTTATTGCCTTTGAGCTGAATGACCTACCCTCTGGATGATTGAAACTCCGATTCTAAATAGTCGGAAGGTCCTCTTTACTTTTGAATGAAAGTGGCTATCTGGGCGTCATTTTAAACACTTCCCAATTTTGATCATTTTCGGGAATTGACGTTCGGACAATGATGCAAACTGCACTTTTCTTTGAGTCAAAACATGGTTCAAACTGTGAGCCAATGGAAGCCATCTAATCTTCTATACCATTGAGGGATCGAGGAATAACTTGCACATTGAAAGCTTCAAAACCCTCAATTAAATCCCATATCCGATGTCTATAGGCTTTCATCCTTGTATTTTTTTCCACTGCTTGTCCACAGACTTGGCTTACTATCAACTCAGAATCTCCAAATACTTGCAATCTTTTCACACCCATCCGCTTAGCAAGAAATAGACTGTGGATTAATGCTTCATATTCTACATCATTATTTGAGCACGAAAAACTGGAAATGATAGGCTGTGAGGGTCTCAGATCCTGTCATAGACAGAAAACAAACTCCTACTCGAGAACCAACTTTGTATTTGGTGCCATCAAAGTACAAGGTCCACAGGCGATTGTCCATCGGATCATCATAACTTACCTGATCTTTCATTAGTTTCAGATGGACCATGTCATCATCAAAGATGATATTAGTACCAAGTCCCGTGGCATGGAAATTGTTGAATGGGTTAGAGTCGATGAACTGCTTAAGGAGAACCTCTACTTTAGGGGTTCACTCACTTGTGTCTTCTTCATCTTCCAACATTTCGATGCATACCCTTCTTTCTTTGAAAAAGAAGTATGTGTAGCTTCAAAACAGAGAACAACATTGTTCACTATGTGTTCGAGATGTAGATATTATGAAAGAATCTTCATCTTTGCCCCGTGTTTGGCTCTCAATATCAGATGGGACCAATCTAGTGCCAAATATCCACCCAACTTTGTGGTGAAATCTCTAGAGAGACACATCTCGAAAACTGGGGGAATATTGATTATTACTACCTCCTGTGAAACTGTCTGACTTGGGCACGAAAAAAGGGTTAAGGATAAATCTTTTATCCGATCGACTGTCAAAACCTTCATTCCATCTAGCTACATGATTCCCTTTTCTAAGGGTTCATACTTGAGAATTAAGGCATCAACCACTTGCTTTGGCATGACTGTTGTACTGGCTCCCAAGTCAATCATATTATTGTGCAATAGTTTATCTCCCACAATTAATCTCAAAAAGAAAGGAGTGGGCTTTGGATTTATTACCTCTTTCTCTTTTTCTTTATTTGCGTCATTCGTATAAGCTACAACCTTCAAAATTTGAGGATCCAATATAGGCACCTTGCCTTTATTCATATCACGTGGCAGAACTTCATCCATCTTCGGCCTTGGTTCTTCATTTTTCAGTGCTTCTCACAACAATGGATTTTGCTCAGGGATAGATATTACGTCCCATAGAGACACATTAGCAGGCGCCTTCTTTATTTTCTCCACCATGTTGAGCTTTTCGAATGGCTGGATCTTTGGTCTGAATGGCAGGATGTCTCTTGGCTTCTGAGGAAGACAATCCATTGTGAATGGGTTTGATGTCTTATCAAGAATTTTTTCAGGTGCTAGTGGAGTCTATCGTTGTTGAGTTGATTGAACAGTCAGTTGAGGAGTTGGTTGTGGTATTTTTCTCTCACATGATGGTGGCCGACGAGACTAGAAATGAGGTAGAGCCTGTGGCAAATATTCCCTGGCGAGTCTTCTATTGGGTCTGGTGTTGTAATTCAACTATACCTATGGAGTGCTGGTTGTCAGAGATTCATTTGCAAAACCTACGTCCTCTTCCTCCATCCATGAGAAAAGCGATTGATTGGGTGCTATGACCATATCTTTCTCTACGGACATCCCTTGCATCTACACTTTGAATTAGGCATTTTCCATCTCGGGAGAGTCATATCCTTCCGTATTTGGCTACATGCCTTTGTTCCTCTTCTTTGTTATTCTTTGTTGCATGTTTCCTTTGGGGAAATTCTGAGGAATATGACTATCATTGCAAGGAAAACACCATGCATTTTCATCATTCACCAAGTTATTTTGACCTATTACTAATTCTTTGTTATGGTTGTCCTTGACCATTTGTAATGACATAGTAATTGAGACTATTTGGTTGGCAAAAATGGTTTGTTGACCTCCTCGACTTGAAGGTCCTTGATATGTACTTTACTGATTATGTTGATAGAAGGTTCTACCTCCTTGTTATGTTTGAGTTGCTTATTTCAAAGGAGCTACTTGCTGTCGCTTGATGAGAACTAGCTCATTAGCAAAGAATCACATCAGGCTCTTCATATTGTTAAGGTTCGCCGCCACAAAGGAGGAACCCGACGTGCTTGGCTGTCCTATAGGGTACATGTACATAGATTGGGGTGGAGTTGGGATTGTCATCTATGTTGCTAGAGTGTTCAGAGAAGACTCTTCTTGGAGCAGAGCACTTGATATTTCTAGAAAAATAGGCATCGAAGGTCATGGCAGAAGCTTTCTTGCATCTATCAAACTATTCTCCACTCAGACTTCCAACTCATAGGCATCGAGTAGAGTATCTCCTCCCATGGAATTTATATTGACCAGAATATCTGAATGGATGGGCTTCAAAAAGAACATGAACACCATAGCAGCTGGAGATTGTGCAGTAGTTGGGATCCTCTACCAGGTTTTGTTAAACATGGTGTTGAAGTCGCTCATAGCTTCTTGCGAGGATCTCTTAATGGTAATTAGTTGATGTAATAGCGAGGAACGATCTCCTTTCTCCGAAAAAAGTTCAGATTTTTTTTCTTTTAGATCATCCCACGAGCTAATAGAACTAGAAGTCAGAGATCTATACCAGTCTTGAGCCTTCCCTTTGAAAGAAGCGGCCAACAATCTCATAGCAATATTTTCCTC
>CM021100.1:550555877-550630488 GCA_007115665.2 Sequoiadendron giganteum
AAAAAAGACATAACATTCCAGAGTGAAGTAGTGTTCTATGAACTTTTAAAAGAAATATTTCTATTAACTAAGAAAGAATAGGGAAAACTTCTTTGATAGGAAAACTTAAGGAAATCCTTCATCATGCTATTGTTCTCAATATATAGCTGCCCAAAAGAGAAAAATGTCGACCTCGTCCAAAATTAGTGACTGCTAGACGTCCAAACTTGATAGCTTGGAAATTCAATTCTATATATTTAATTAGGTCGCTGGAATCCTGGTCATCAACTTTCAGCTACCACATTTGTATCATTTAGATATTTCAATAGGATTAGCTCTTGTAATTGTTCTAATCCTAGAAAGATAGTCTGGCAATAGTCTTGTCGATCACCCAAATGGATTTAGCGGCACCGACTCACGTCCCTTCATTGGAAAAAGAAAAACACATCCCGATGGACTCCAAGTGGACATTCCCAAGATACAACTCCATAACGGAAATAGATGACGTGTTAGAAGGGCAGATAATCTTAGATTTGCGAAAATAGGATGCGAGAAAATGTCTTCCAAGCTGAAACGTGGTCTGATTTCTAACTGAGGAGAAATCGATTATTAAGACACATGCAACCACTACATGGCACATTATGCATCTATCGGAAATACAAACTCGTTGTGCGCAGATCACCTTGAAGACCAAAATAAAGCCAAAATACAAAAACAAACATAGGAAAACTTTTGCTTCACAATAACTTACTTAACTAAATGCATGGAAAATGATACATTTCAAATACAAAGTAGACAAGTTAGGGTTTGGTTTGATAGATGTTTTAAGTTAAAAAATGTTGGTGTTTTCAATTTTTTTGTAAAGTTTGGTGAAATGAAGGATGAATTTTGATGAAGGGGTGAGTGAAATGTTTGACCCAATGTTGACTTAGAATGAACCTTTGTTTTCCAAGACCAAGGTAGTGAGAATGATTCTAGACCTCTAAAGATTTCAAATCCTAAAGACCCAATGTTGACCTAAATGAGAGGATAGATGTAGGTATGCAAATCTGGTTGGTTCCTCCTAGATCAAGCATAATAGTTTCTTAACAAGAGGTTATGATTATGATAAAGTATTACAGCCCACTTCCTACCAAATTTTGAATTACAATACCTATTTTTATAATGGTGGGATGTAGATCTTCCCCTACGGATTTTGATTGTGTGATAGATCATTCAGAGAAGTTCAAGACCATAAAAAGGACCAAAGTTTTAGATTTGTTGATTATCATGAAAAAGACTTGGATTTTGACCCATAAAGAATATATACATGTCTGGATGTCTTCTTAGTGCACGTTCATAAAATTTCACCAACAATTTATTTTTGTTTTGGTATAGTACTATAATGCGGTTTTTGATTTCCTTTGAACTGCGATGCCTTAGTTTGAATTGATGACCTGTAGACCTTCTCTTGGGGATTTTGATTTTGCGTGAGATCATTTAGAGAAGTCTAACTCAATGGAAGAAAAAAGAATATTTATTTCCATGCGAGTGGTGGTAATCTAGGCCTTCTGGCCAAAATATCATCTCTTCGTTCTTCTTTATCTAAGATGTTTGAAGCAATTCTCCACTAATTGGATGTTTCCTTGGTTTCAAAAGTGAAGCTTCTCAAACTCTTAATGATATCTATTTGTTCTCCCTCAATGAATTCAAAGTTCGGTTGAATAATAGCACCCATAAGGTTGGGTTTTTGAATGTGAGTGATCGGTCTCCAAATGGCCATATGGGGTTCAAATTGTCAATTTATCTTGCTTAAGTAAATTTATTTTACCACAAACACTCATCTTGATTATGTTTTAAAACTATATTTTTTATGTCCAAAGCATCATAACTTTCACAATGTCCATTTTGTGAGAATCATGAGGTTGAAGCCATAATTGCCTATGCTGTATTTAGAAAGTATGGATTGAGATATAAGTCAAGATATTTAGAAATCTCTAAGGATAGAAATCCTTAGGACAAGTAGTAATATCCAGGCTAATTCATGAGGTATCCATATTTAAGCCAATTTTTTTTTAAATTTTAAGGAAGATAGTGAATGTTTGTTTTTGTAATGTTTTGGAACCAAGCAATGTATTCAACTGACTCACAATCATTTACAATCCTAGGTTTGAAATGACCATACTTTTTGATTCCCCACTCGTATTTCTCCAAACACTAAGACATTGCGAACAGTTAGAGATTTGGTGACACTGGCTCCCCTCCACGACAAACACTTCTCGGGACCACCAAATCTCAAAATCCTGAAGATCTGAAGATCCTAAGGATTTTTTTGTTTCAAAAATGAGTAGTACAAATGTGGGGCGGCTTCAGAATGACTACTATTGCACCAACAAGTATTAAGGATTTTAGATTCTAAACAATGGTTCACAATAAGGGCTTCTATTCAATGTGGCCATACACACAGTAAGATTAGCTCAAGATTATGGAGAATCAAGAGGCCTCCCAGTCTATTCCTAAGAAGAGATTTTGATGTACCACATGGGTACTAAGGGTGGCACTTGTCGGTATGACACATCCACACCTATTATTTTATGACTTTAGTCACAAACATAATTTTATATAGCAACTTGGAAGAGCTTGGATTTAGCTCATTATCGCTTGGGTCGTTCCATCCTTTCGAAGTGAGGAGGCAAGCCCTTCTAAATATAAACAATAGAAAGGAAGTAAATTTGTAGTTTGATCATCCCAGTTCATGTAAAAGAGGGAGAGAACACACATAATGCCTTTTCCCTACACTAGAAAGGGGTTCATTTTTAATCCAAATTGAAAGATGTAGGTGATCACAAAAGTGTTAAGGAGTGTTTCTGTTTCTCAATATCGCTGAGTGACATGAGAGAATTGCATACACATTCAATAAAAAAAGTGTAAACCATAAAACATGGAAAACAGTTGTAAATTTTAACCCCTAAGCTAAGATGAATTCATTTTATGCAGCAAATGAAATATTAATTTGTCTTGCTCAATTTTAAAACCCAAAAGAAAATGATGAGATGAGGGTTCAATTTTAGTCCTGTTTGAGTGTTCATTTTAAACCCAAATGAAATTTAGTGAGGTCCTAGAACGTAAAGTAAAAAGCATAAGAAATTGGGTTATAATTGCCCCAAAGCGTCAAACGCTTGTTACAATCATAAAATCTTAAGATAATAATGCTTCTTCACTTTAGCTTTGATTGTTTGACCCGCAAAACCTAGTTAGCCTAAAAACAAGAACAAGAGGGTCAAATATGTATGTTAAAATTTAGATAAAGCCAAGAAAATTAAAAAACATGTCAAAAAACTAGTTCAATCTTGTTTACCAGTAAATAGTGACACTGAAATCAATTATGTTGCTGAAATTTGTCAATATCTCACCATACAAGTGCATCGTTGTATTAAAAAAACAATTATTCTTCTCTACAGAAAATAGTGACATCAAATGTGTCACCAGATTGATAGCATCACTATACTAAAATTCATTCTGCATTAAAAAAAATCAATAGCATTGCTAAATTAAAATGCAGTGATGAAATTAATTATGCATTTTTATTTTAATTGTGCATCGCTAGATTGAAATTGTGGATGTGTCACTATATAGCGACACATCATCAATTGTGTCATCTGATAATCAAATGCGTCATTGTACCTAAAAATAAAGGAAAACAAAGTTTTGACAAGAAAATCATCAAATTATTTAGTTCATGCCCTCCTTCTAGCACCCAAAATATGACCTGCGGATTAGCATGGGTTAACCACACTTGATCCATGAGGATATGAAGTGAAATTTAGCCACTAAACCTTAGTCCCAATAAAATCATCTAATGTAAATTAAAATGAAAGCCATTAACCAAATCAAGTTAAACTATGAAAGATTTCAGAAACCCCTACTTTAACCATTAAAACTTATTCTATTTGGGAATTGGTGTCATGTTGATGTGGCACAATGACCCTTTCCCAATCTCATGATTTGTGAGCTTGTTTCAATCGATTCTATTCAAGAGAAATGATGAAACCATTGTGATATATGGATAAAAACATAATTTATGCTAAATTCAACATGATGCAAGAGTTAATCTACCATGATTTTATGCTAAAAGATGTAGATATGCAATTTCTAAGCTAATCTAAGTGAGATTAAGCTAAAAGATTCAAACCATAATTATCTATTTAACCAAATGGATGCATGGAAGCTTAAAGCTATTATAAAACTACAAATGAACTAAAAATATGCTAAATGTGTGCAAATTATGACTGTGAGCATGAGTGATTTCAACAACACAAGTTTTCTTTGAAGAATGGATCCATTTGTCTCCAAATAGTGACCTATTTATAGGAAAGCAAATGAGAAATGAAGGGTTAAGATTGAAAAATCTAATCAATGGTCAAGGATGGAGGAAATAGGAGGCATGGATCATGGATTCTCATCAACGGGTGAGAATGCAAGATGAGATTTAATCAAGAGTTTCCATTCCTTCCAAACAAGCACACTTTTGACCTATACAAGAGGTCAAAAGTTAACTTGCACAAGAGGTTACAAGATAACTTGCATTTTAAGCTAAGTGAGAATATTCCCTTTCTTAAATGATTGGAGGAGAAAGAATATTCCTTGAAATATTCATGGGTGAGGAAAAAGATATTTTTCTAATTAAAACAAAGTTTAATTATGCAAAAGGGGAGGGAATATTCCATGGTAATATTCCCTTGCAAGTGGGAGGAAATAGATCAATTTGATAATTGCTAATTAAACAAGGTTTAATCATGCAATTAGGGGATTTAGAAGAATAAAGTGATATTCATTAAATTAAATGATTTAATGAATAGGGAAAAGGTGAGATGACATTTAATTAAATAACTTAGGATTATTTAATTAAATAGGAAGATTTAGGGAATTAAATTATATACTTTGATTTATTTAATTTAATAAGATGAAATGTTAGCGTGAAAGGAGATGAATTCATCTAATTAAATTAATTAGATTAATAGATGAAAATGATGCAATTAATTAAATAGCTAAGCTAATTTAATCAATTACGCGAAAAGAGGATGGGTTTCAAGAGGAAATGATGTTAGTATACCTGATTCGAGTGTATGATGTCATTTAGGACATTTTTTAGTGTCTAGAGAAAGAAATAAAGTAACAATAATAATGAATAAATTGTTTAATAAGAACATGCAACATCTAGAATGATAAAACATTGCAAGTGTGTATGGGTTGGAGATGGTGCCTTGAGGAAGGAAAGTTTGAATCCCTAACATGGAAAATACAAAATGAGGATTCCCTCTAATGGAAAAGAACAAGAATTTAAGGAAGGAACTAGGTTAGGTATATGTCACCAATGTGGTATCTAAGAGAAAAATCACATAGTGTAGGTAAGATAATAATAATTACCCAAAAAATATAAGTAAGAAATAGGTAATGTTGGAGGATGGTATGATGCCCCATTTATGTAACTTGATGTAATCATGAAGGTGCTAAATATAAAGAACAAAAATACATGATGTCCACGAGTTCAATAGATTGGAGAAGCCTCCAAATTTCATGTTCTTTTGCAACTAAAACTTTTTTATTTTGTCTCTTATTAATCTAATGTCCATACATATTAAGTAGTTGTACACCAAATTTAAAACCTAAATGACTTTGTGATCATCACCGCATATTGATGTAGATCACATAAAAACATAAAATTCAAGATCTTAAGTTAAAAATAATGTGATATAATTTGAGTATCTAGTCATAACCATACATGCATATACATCAAGTTAGAACCTCCACATGATTCATATGGTGCTCACAAAGGGGATTTGAGTTGATATAATCTATTTCAAATTAATGTATGCATTTTCATATATAGTGCAATATTTAAATTTATTACACATTGATAAAAATATCTACAAATTTTGTACACAAGTCAATCATTAAAACATGCAACAAAGCTAGATCGGTTACATATCAAATTCTCTAGGTAGGTCTTTAAGCATGTTATTATCTTAAAGAGAAAGTTACTTAATAATTTTCATTTTCTTGAAAGTTTATATCAAATATATATTTAGTTTCATATTCTTGAAAGTTTATAAATAATTTTTAAACAATATATTTTGTGCGTACCCTACAATCATGGCATTCCATGCTCTACCACATGTCTTTGAGGTTTTTTATTAAATAGCTCACTAATTTATCTAGATGCTTTCAAATCTTGCTAAAAGCACTTGTTGGCCCTTGTGATTTACACATGGATCATATATTTAAGATCATTTTATATATTTAAGTGCATAGTTAGAAGTTTCTACATTTTTGTGAAATGAGTTCACATGAATTTGAATTACATTAGATTTATTAATATTTCAAAAATTAATTTACTTGTTTAGTTACATTTCTAGAAGTTACATTAAATTTATTTCACATGTATGCACTTGAGAACTATTATCTAGATAGAGTTCAATACATTCTATATTGTGCACTTGTAAATTTAGTTGTTTTGAATTTAAATTGAACATGTACATGTTCCATGTTATTTATATTCTCTAGATCTAGATATATTAAAGAAAGAAGGTCCCATTGCTCCTTTAGGTACAAATCACATGGAAAATGCACTAGTTCCACCTCAATCTCAAGGACTATTTGCAAGTACTAATAGTGAGATTTAGAGATTGAGAGAATCACTAGATGATGGTACAAACACAAACATATATAAGGACACTTGCATGTCCATATTATAGAGGCTAGAAAAAATTAGAGATAAACTTGAATCCACTAGTGCATATTAATTCCCCTGATAGAGTAGTTGCTCTCCTTTCTCACATGCGGGAAGAAGTACATGGTAATACACCCTTTTCTCAAATCATAGAGTTAGTGACCAAAAAAATGATCAAAAACCAATGTTTTCCACACTATCAGGATAAAGTTAAAATGAGGGCATACCAAGTTACCAAATGTGTGGATCTTGCTATGGATGCTTTGATCTACCCCTGATTTCTTGTAGTGTTTGGTAAATACCCAAAAAATGAACAAATTTTATTATATTTTGTACAATAGTTGTATGTTGAGGTTTATTTGGGCCTCAAGGTCAACTACCTTGACCTTCCACCATATCTTGGTCAGGGGCATGGCAGGATTACTGATAGGGACACTTATCATCGAGCAGGTCAATCGACCCTAGTGTTTAGGGTATTGGTTGGTGATAGGTGCCCTACTCTCACCCCAACCCTGGCCCCCTTAGCAGATCAAGTTGTCATTGCTTCCCAAAGGGAAGAAATTGATAGTGTAGGCAATATTGCAGCTATGACCACTAGGATATCTACTGATTGTGTGGTTCAATATTTGATGTCTAAACATCTACAATCTAGACCATTTTCAACACAGTACAACAAAACTGATCCTTATACTACGGAAGACATCCCTACACTCGCACAACTAGATGTGCTTATAGGAGAGATGACACATAGTAATTTGTATTGTTTGGTTGAGGACCTCTTGGAGGATTATACCTTCATCACAACAGATCATGGGATATCTATAGACAAGGTTTGAGGTAATTTGGGTGCATCTCTAATTCATTCACATTCAGGATCTCATCATTCTCATCACTCTCAACCCAACACCAGTGCACATCAAGATCCACCTATGGATCATTCGGTTGCTTCACAAACTATTAATCCTCCAGTTGACTTAGAGAGGGTGTAGACTTCTATGGGTTTTATGGATATGTTAATTAGTCCAGATTCATCATTGTTGATGCCATCTCAATTGGTTAGTCCTCTTCACACATCATTACTGGCACAACATGCGATGGATCAGATGGATGTAGATCTTGACGCGTCGACTCAGACAGGTACACGATTTGGTGGAGGCGGCCATTATAGAAGGCTGAAATCTGATGCCACCTGATGTGTAGGTACATGTGTATCTATATGCATGTGTGCATGTGCATGTTCAATTCAATTTTTTTAAAATTATTTAAATTTTTGTTTTAACTATTCATGATATATATATATATATATATATTGTAGATGGAGATACCTCATGTTACTCCTTTCTTGGGGTTAGATCGTGTATGTTGGCATGATTATGTTGATGATACTATTACCAATGGACATGCGAGTTTTAAATTTTTATATGTATATGTGTACACACATGTATATATATTTATAGATATTTAAATATTTATGTACATTCTTAAATAACTTTCATCATAATTTAATATATAATGTATTTGACACATTGTGTACAATTTTATCTCCAAGGCTCAACACATCCATAGGAGTAGGATTCTCATTCAGAGGGTCATTCGATTAGTTATTGACACAATGATTAGGCTGTTGGATCTATGAATTGTTGAACAATATATATGACCTACATTTGATGATCTCTAGTACATTTGTTAGGTTTTTGATACATTATTTTCTACATTTGATGATCTCTAGTACATTTTCTTATGATATGCATACATGTGTTTGAGCTTATAAATATTCATCTAGATGTATGTATGTTTTCTTATGTTTATATGTTTATTTTTATGATCTACATGCATATGTATACCTCTTTTCTTATAATGTTTATATTCATCTATCTACATGTATATGTTTTTTCTTATGTTTAAATGTTTATGTTAACCTTATAACAACCTCGATGTTCTACTCAATAAAATTTCTAATGTTTTCACCTCATATGAATAAACCATGATTCCATAACATAGCAATAAAAAAATTTCTTTCCATAATGAAAATTACATGCACACTAAAACAATACTATTTCCAAACTTCCATTGCATTCCATTATAATTTCATAAATCTTTCCATAACATAGATTTCTATTGAGTAAAATCAAGTTTATCATTCATGATTACATCCTTCCATATAAATGGGTACATGATACATACATAGGTTTTTTGAGCTTCATCTGGCAATAGATATACAAACTGTCCTGATGTTTCTGTAATGGTGCATACATTCTAGATTTCCTCACCCTCTGGTGCATAAAATACAACTGTCCCCAATGCTAGTGTAAACATCCACAAACCTCGACCACCAATTGATGAGGAGAAGCATCACTCAAGAACTTTTCTACCAACCACAAACTCAATTGCAGTCCCTCACACATCTATCACACATGAAAAGATGGCCCTACCCTTCGATGAAGATATTGGTTGGTAAACCCCATAAAAATAACCTATATGAGCTTAGTTTTGTGTTGTACAAACCAAAACCTAATCATACGTTCATCTTCCCTACGAGTATGAAAATCCTAAACTAGAATGGATATGAGGAACACAATGAACTCACAGTGTAAATAGTGGCTACTTACACTACTTTGGCCAAAGTATTCTCACCCAGTACTTTGAGTGACAGTCATCCCATTCACATACACTTATATAGCTCGGTTTGGATTATGATCATTCATATACTATGCTTAGGTAATTTCCTCCAATGGGAAATCTTTAAATCCAAAAATAACCTATCGCCCTTTTACCCAAAAGGCTATGGTATCTCTACTAATTAAGCCTAAGCACAAGTTACCCCTTCAATGAATATTCCTATCCCAGGTATAACATATAAGATTATCTTTGCATAGACAAGCTGTTCTCTTTAATAGACAAACTAGTCCCAAATATAACTTTATAATCTAAATCTTAGCTTCATAAGCTTCATCTAATCATAGATTCAATATTTATCTATAACTGATTCCATTCATCAATACTTCACATTATTATGTGGTTCACATCAAGAGAGTATTCTCTTTCATGAATGACCTCAATCAAAAATTAATCATATCAATAGATGAATCCATTCAAGAGTGTAAAATCCTTAGTAAAAAGTATCATTCAAGAGTAGAATCTTGTCTTGTCAACATTATGACTTCATAACAAGAGAATGAAGCAAATAATCAAGTAGCAATTCTAACTCTATAGGTAATCCAACCTATATCTCCAATCATATAGTATCTCATGAGCTCAAGTTATTTACTTAATCACATAGGTGAGTCTCAACCTCAGTATACCCTAATATTAGGATAAAGTCATCAACCAATGACTAGTCCGATTATATTGGTTAATATAACCCTATAAATTCCAATCAAGACTAAATACCCAACTAGGTAAGTTATTCCCAACCTATAGGTCTCAATGAGTAGTCAAGTACATATCCCAACCTAGTAGGTAAAACTTAACCTAAAGTTTCACTCTTTAATCAAATGAAATTCTCATCCCAAATAGGTTATACTAAACCTAGGGTTTCATTCGAGTATAAAGTATGATCAAGTGATCATTCTAGTAAAGATAATTGATGTGGTTCACATAATGTCACATCGTATCTTTCATGCCTTTACTTTTGCAATACCAACCCTATCATTCCCAAGGTTCCCTTAGCATAATAAGCTACAGTGTCAAGTCGCTTCATGATGTGGATATATTTCACAATACACATGTAGTATTACTACCTATGTATAGAAATAACATCATTATCTAAATCCCCATATAGGGTATATATGAGTATAGAGACACTTCCTTAATATAACCATGTTTAATCATTCCTAATGTTGGGTCTCAAAAATGTAGGTTTGAACCACGAGAGGTTGCCAAGCTCTCACAACGCTTTGGGTCAACGTATAAGGCCAATTGATGCAATTGTACCCTCTTCTCTTTAGGTTCTGCTAGACCAAGGTGGGTGAACCTAATGAATGATGCAGATTTAAAAAAAGTATTTCTTGATGCAACAATCTACCCACAATGGCAAAGGTAGTGGATAGATGAAAATATCTACAACTAATCCTACTCCTACTGCACGAATGAAAGGATTTGAATAAATTGTTTGATATGAAATTCTATCTCTGGGTTGAGGTAGATCAACGCCTTCTATCCACATGGGAAATGGAGTCAAAACAAAAATGATATATGTTCTCTCTTATTGGCTTAACCCTAGTTGTTATGCACATTAAAATGAAGTCTTACTGACTGGCATATAACTTCATTTATTTATGTCTTGCATAAACTGTGCTGGGATAGTTCTTAATCTGGTTCTACTTCAACAATCCAAATGAAATCCTTAAATCACTATGATTTATTAGAAGACTTTTAACTCTGACTTGTAGACACCAACTAATTAAATCACACAAAATGGGAGAACACTTTGATAAATCAGAAATATACTTGATACACTGATTTAAATGATAGAAAGATCTCAAGTTGGAGACAACCAAAGATAAAGAATTTAGATTATTTTAACATAACAACTGAACACCAAAAGAAATTTACCAATTTAAAACATATTTTCCATTACACTGTTTCAAGAAAGATCTGTGTATTTTTTACATTCCCTAGTCCCTTCTCGGGAAAATCTAACTACTACTCTCTAACCCCCTCCCTTCTCCCTTTCTACAACTGATTTTCAAATTATTTATACAATACATGCCAAGGGTCATGACCCTTCATATTACAATTACATCCGTTTACAATTTCATGTTTATGGCCATTTCTATTCTTTAGAAGAAATTAAATTATTTAATTGCACTGCCTTATCGACAAATTAAATATTTTAACTATAGTTGTGCTTTTGATTTTTCTTTAAATAATTTTTTCGCCTTTAATATTTAACTTTATGCCTTTATCGCTCCTCACATTTCACTTTATTGAATGCCAAAGTCTTCGTTCATGCTTACCGCTCTACCGCGGGCTTTGACTTTCTCCCACGGTATGGTGGTGCTCGACCCCACACTGACCATCGCAGTCTCCATCGTCGCTTACCGCACTACCACGGGCTTTGAATTTTCTCCCGTGGTATGGCGGTAACCATTAGCCGCTTCCCTCCTTCCACTTACTAATTGTCTTTGTCAATCGCTACCTACTCACCATTGATAGCCTGCTAACTGCTTACGGTTTACCACGCTACGACGGTAAACACTTCATGTCCGCTCCCTTAGCCGCTACCGCCATACCGCCACGGTTATCTCCACTGTTACCGCAATCATTACGGTCTCAACTTGAACCCCCTGTGGTACTGTGGTAAGCCTCCTATCTACCTGCTTGACCGGTCAATGACTGCCCACCGCGCTATCGCGGTCTATGTTTAGACCGTGCGTGGTGGTGCGGTAAACGTTTTATGCTTACCTGCTAACCACAGGCCCCTTTATGGGAGGCCGCGGTAAAGCGGTAAATGACATAAAAATGAAAATTTTAAGGGAGCAGTGAAGGTGTAAGGTGCATATGAATGGCATAAATATTTTTAAAGGAAAAATTAGTAAATGAATGAGTGTAAATGGGTGAAAAACCTTAGGGTTTTCATGGATTTTATGGAAAATCACTTAGGTTTTTAATGGAATTTTTGGGTTCTAACACCTAATATCTTAATACTAATGACAAAAATTTCTTAAGCTAATCAAATAAAGCATTCAATTCCCAATCTTTCACAAATAAAGACAAATAAGAGAAAACTAGATCCTCATGCCTATATACTCTTAATCCAATTGAATGACTTGACACACAAACTTCCAATAGAAGCTTCCTAGCTTCACTTAGCTCTCTCAAAGCAATAATTCACTATGAATTCTCTCACAAGTTGATAATATGCTCTAACAAATATAGCTCTCACAAATACTCAAGGCTCTTTACAAAATATAGTAGAATGCAATTGCAGAATAATGCAGATTAGTGTGTCCTAAATGAGAGTATAAGACTCTCTATTTCTACAACAAAATGAGACTTTGAAACCTACATAAAAGGCATGGAAATCAACACATCTCACAATGTAAGTTGACTCACAATACTCAGCTAAAAGGTGGCAGCAAACTAAATACAAACTTAATAAGAAATGTTGTAGGTTGAACCATCTAATTGATAACAACAAATGAATTTTTCAAACATACACATGCTCAAATGATGATAGTTGAATCACAAAAAAAATAGAATTCTACAAGTTAAAGAGCTTCTACAAGTTGGCACCAAGCATCCAACCAACTCCTTATCTCATGGCGTGGTTATTCTTGTTGAAACAATCCATTATTTAAAAGCAACACCTATATCATGTTGACTTGGTATTAGTTTGCTGAGCAATACAACAGGGATGAGTCGCTCTTCAAAAATGGTGTTTTATTTGGTGCTTTGACCAATTCACATCTTTCTTTTTGTATTTCCTATTCTCATGCGTTTTACTTTACAGTTGGTACTTTTGAACGATACATTTCTTTGCCTTCAATTCATTTGAAGTTCATAAGGGATTTACTTGTTTGTATCTCGTTCTAATTGATCCTATAGGTTTCTATTTTACTTCGATGGTTACAATACTATTTGAAGCATATGTGCGATGAATAAACTCCTATAACCATATCTTCTTTTTGGTCTTGAATAAATCAAGTGATTAATAAGAATAAACCAGATTTTTCATTCCATTTTTTCTTAGAATAAAAGAGGTATTTTTACGAAGTCCAATTAGCAATTTAATATACAAGATATTAACCCTAGATTCATTTCTCTTTATCAACATCTTTTTAAGATGCTTCTAATTCTGAGCTTCATGCTACTCTTCCCGAGGGGCGTGTCAGAGCTAAGGGCATCCCAATTAGATTGAATAGGATGACAGTTCCTACGGATCTGTATAATGAGAGCTTGTGATCAAGTCACACATCGCAGTATATTGGTTCTTCTAATTCTTTACGAGTTTTATCTAATAGATCCGCGATATAACTGGGGCGTCGTTTGAAATACCAAATATGAACAACTGGACATGCCAGTTTAATGTATCCCATTCGATATCTTCGAATTCGAGGATCAACAACAAGTTCAATTTCACATCGAGTACAAAAATTCTTTTCCTTCTCATTTTCCATTATTCGAGGTTTTACACAAGCACAAACTCCCCTTTTCTTAGGCCCAAATATTCTTTCACAAAATAATCCATCTCTTGCTGGTTCATAAGTTCTATAATCTAAAGTGAGGGGTTTAGTCACTTGTCCGACTCTTTTTCCATTAGGTAATATTCTTTCAGACCAAGCGAGAATCTGCTCGGGAGAAACTAATCCAATTCGAAGTTGTTGATGTTTATCCTGGTCACTCATAAAAAATAAATTTTGATTCATTTTGATTTATTGCTTAATTTTATTTGTCAATATTATAATTGGTGGAGTAATTCACTATTATCAATTTAAAGATGCCATTCCATAGTATCGACTATGGTTTATTTACCATATCGACCTTATTTCTATGCATTACCTTGCTTTTTAATTGTCCATTATTAAATGTAATCATATGTAATAATCGACCTTTAAATGCTTTGCATATCTCATATATAAATTGGCCTAAAGTATTACATATATATATAAATATATATTTATATATGTACAAATACATATATATATATATATGTATATGTATATATCATTTCAATCAAGTATGTATACATTTGATAAACAAATGAATACAAACGTGTTAACATTAACATAATAATAATAATTACGATATCCACTATATATATGTTAGCATTCACATAATAATAATTACCATATCGACTATATATATATACACAGATATATTCCTCTATGTACATGTATATGTATGTATACATATACTGATACATTTGTATGGACATTTCTATTTGTCCATCATACGTATGTATCGATACATGTATACATATGGATATATGTATATATCTCATATATATACACATTCGATTACATAATCAAGCACATACACAATTACCATCATGTTGATAGGGAATAGATGTGTGGTGTATTAATACATATACACATTCATGTTGTATTGTACATTCAATAGCTCCATGCTCATAAGCAACCCATTCATAAGCGTACATAGGTATGTCTATCTATGTACTCTAATGTACGTGTTCCTTCATGCATATGGTCTATCGTCGACATGAATATTTTGGATGTTGTGGTCGAGTTGCTGATATGTGGTTGTCATTGATGTCAACACTATTAGCATTGATGCATTTAAGGCTATTTATGTCGAGGATATTGAGAAAATTGTAATAAAATATGTTACTGGTTGTCTGTGAAGCAGTGAAGTTCAGTATGTTAGAAAGTTTAGTATGTTGATAACTAGATATTACAGATTAAAGGGTTTATTTACAAGCCTATCTAGTTTCTACTCCGTAAGTTTCAGAGGTGTGCATGAAGATTTGAGGAAGTTATAAGTTTTTGTGTTCTAATAGCTATTCTGTTACTGCAAATGGTGTTCATGGAAGAAGATAATGTGTTTCTGGTAATTTGAGTTGTTGTGTATGTTCCTGAGGTGTTTGTGGATGTTTCTAGATCATGTTCTATCTGTTCTGCACGTCCGCATTGATCATTGGGCTCACGATCCAAGATTTTCTCTTGTGTGTTCATGTTTTTCATGTTCATGACCGACAAGGTGTTTGAAGCGTGTTTTGGATCTTCGAGGAAGAATCTTTGAAGGTGTTTCATGTTTGAGGATGTTCTTTTGGGTCTCTACTATGTTGTGGCTGACTTTGGTTGGTGCACATTAAGAATTGATTATGAATTGAGCCGATAGTTTGCATTCATTTTATTATTGTGTTGAAGACAACATAAAGCAATGTAAATTCTTGTTACAGATATATATAAGTGATTGTTTCTTCATTTAAAGTGTGTGTGTAAGTGTGAAATGTGAAGTGTGTAAGTGCTATGTGTGAAAAGGGTTCAAATCATTCGAAAGAAGAGAAGAGAGTGTAGAAGTGTGAAGAAGTATTTTTGTGCTTAACCAGAACTGTAATCAGGATTTTGCAGAAGCTAATTTCTCAGTTCAAATTCTTCAGATGGTTTTAATCTAAATATTTTCTATAAGACAATGAGTCTTCCTTTGAGTAGTATGCTCTAGGCAGTGTGCCTGAATGCATGTGCATTCCCCATATATTATTCTTTATAGTTTTAATAGGGTATAACTTGTGGATTAACCTCCACCATGGTTTTTCCCCTAACAGGGTTTCCACACAAAAATATTGGTGCTATGTGTGCTTTTGATGTGTTGTTGATTCATGCTTTCATTGTTATTAATCAGATATGATATTAAAGGTTACTAAGTTTAATAAGTTTAAAAATCTATGATAACTGATTCACCCCCCCTCTTAGTTGTCTGCCCTTGTGTTGCCAACAATTGGTATCAGAGTAGGTTCCTTGGAAGAATTTTTACAACTTGAGGTGATTTGGGATGGCGAAATACAAGAAGGATAGTCTGAGATTTGATGGAAAAAATTATTCTCTGTGGAAGACTCGAATGGAGTGTCATCTGAGATGCATTGGTGAATCCTACTGGCAGTGGTCTAACTTCTACTGTTGAGCTTAGAGATGTTGAATATAAAATCAGGGCTAATGAAGCATTGTAGAGTGCTTTGAATGATATAGAGATGACAAATGTTATGGATCTGAAAAATGCTTATGAGATATGGAAAAATTGGGAAACTTTATATGAAGGTAATGCTAATGTGAAGATGGCTAAGCTACAGTGTCTGAAAGGAAAATATCAACTATTGAAGATGGGAAATGATAAGAATATTGCTACTTTCATGCAAAGAGTGAATGAACTTGTGTGTGGTCTCAGATGTGCTGGTGGATAGGTAGATGAACACAAGATTGTTGCTAAAGTGCTTAGATATTTGCCTGATGCATACAAAATTAAAGTTGTAGCCATTAAGGAGCTCCGAACTATGAAAAATATAACTAGAGATATGTTGGTTGGTAAACTTACTGCTTTTGAGTTGAGTGAATTCAGTGATGCCCTTCCTAAGAAAAAACCTACATTTAAAGCTACTACTTCCGGGAGAGACAAGCAGAGATATGATCCGGGTGAAATTTCTTCTAGAAAGGTATTCAGATATGAGGAAGAGATGAGACAAATTGAAGAAGAAGAAAGAGAACTAAATGAGCTTGAAACACTTATTATCAAAAGGGAAGCCAAAGGAGAAGGTAAGTATAAAGGAAAGTTTCCTATTAAATTTTTTTCTTGCAAGAAGATAGGTCATTTTGCATCAAGATGTCCTGAAAGAGTTCCTAAGCCAAGACCTTACAAGCCTAAATTTCAAAAGAAGTGTTACTATGTTGCTGATGAAGGTGTGACTGATGATGAATCTTATAAAGGGAATGCAAGTGGAGATGAGTTTGTATTTATTTCTATCAAGGAAAATAATCATGTGACTACTGAATCTGCTAGTACAAATGTGGAGAAAGCCCTAGCTGCTCAAGTTGAAGAAAATAATGAATGGGTAATTGATAGTGGATGCTCACATCACATGACAGGAGATAAAAGAAAATTTATAAGCCTGGGAAAGTATGATATTGGTGTTGTAAGATTTGGTGATAACAATGGTGGTATAATCCATGGTAGAGGATGTATTTCTTTTGATGGTAAGCATAATACTGATGATGTTCTTTATGTTGAAGGTTTGAAGCATAATCTTCTAAATGTTGGACAAATGGTTGATAAGGGATACAATCTTCAATTCAAAGATGGAAAATGTAGCATACTGGGAAGTTCTGGAAATGTGATTGCTTCAGGTACTAAAACAAAAGGTAATATCTTTTATCTAAATGTTGCTAGTAAAAGTTGTTTGATTGCTCAAATCGATGAAAGTTGGTTGTGGCATAGAAGAATGTGTCATGTAAACTTTGACAATATTATCAAGATAAGTTACTCATAGGTTATGAGAGATCTTCCTAAGTTGGTAAAGCCTACTAATGCCATATGCAAGGAATGTCAGTTGGGAAAGAAAACTAGAATTTCATTTCACAACAAACAACATTTTTCAAATAAATTGTTGGAGCTTGTGCATACTGATTTGTGTGGTTATGCTAGAATCAAAAGTCTACAAGTACTTCATGTTGCTTATTGATGATTAATATAGGATGATGTGGGTTACTTTCTTAAGGGAGAAATCTAAAGATCTAGAAAATTTCAAGATATTTAAGGCTATGGTTGAGATAGAAACAGGTCTGAAGATTAAGTGTCTGAGATCAGATAGAGGTGGCGAATTTAATTCCAGTGAGTTTAATTATTTTTGTGAAGATCATAGGATAAAGAGACAATTATATGCACCACAGACCCCTCAACAGAATGTAGTTGTGGAAAGGAAGAATAGGACAGTTCAAGATGTTGTTAGAACTATGATGTTGGAAGGAAATGTCCCTCATATGCATTGGAGAGAAGCTATGAGTACTACTATTTATATTCTTAACCAGGTACAAATCAAAGGTAATACTGGTAGGACTCCCTTTGAGCTATGATTTAGTCATAAGACTACTGTTAGATATTTCAAAATATTTGAGAGAAAATTCTATATCAGGAGAGATGAAGATATAGGAAAGTTTGATGCTAGAAGTGATGAAGGAATCTTTCTTGGTTATTATACTAAGAGTAAAGCTTATTGGTGCTACAACATGAGATTGAAGAAAATGGTTGAAAGTGAAAATGTTAAGGTTGATGAAGACATTGCTAGACCCTCCAGAACCCATGGATATGATTCTGATGATCAGAATGACAATACAAACAAGATTCAGAGTTCAAATCAAGTTCAGATCATTCGGGTGAATCAAGAATATTAAGAAGAAGGAGAGACTAGTGAAATTATAGAAGAGAAACCACAAGAGCTTGAAATTCAAGAACACTCTAAGACTCCAAGGTATGTGATATTAAATCATTCAAAAAATTAGATTATAGGAGATAAGAACAAAGGTGTTCAAACTAGGAGAAGAATTGCAGAAGAATACTATTTAATTTCAAAGGCTGGGACAAGTAATGCCAATGAAGCATACAAAGATGAAAATTGGATTGAAGCAATGAAAGAAGAACTACAACAAATTGAGAAGAATAATACATAGATTCTTGTTCCTAGACCTAAAGAAAAAAATGTAATTGGAACTAAATGGGTTTTCAGAAACAAACTGAATGAACAAGGTGAAGTTATCAGAGACAAAGAAATAATGGTATGTAAAGGATATTCTCAGATGGAAGGAATTGACTTTGAAGAGACATTTGACCCTATTGCTAGAATTGAAGATGTGAGACTGTTTATTTCTTATGCTGCTTACAAAAACTAAAAATTTTATCAGATGGATGTCAAGTCAACATTTCTAAATGGTGAGCTAGAAGAAGAAGTATATATTGAGCAACCTGATGGATTTCAATTGACTGATCAGGGAGATATGGTTTTTCGATTGAAGAAATCATTGTATGGACTCAAGCAAGCCCCTAGAGCCTGGTATGCTAGACTGGATAATTATTTGATGAACCTTGGATTCAACAAAGGTACTGCTGATAGTAATCTATATTTCAATATTGATGATTATAAATATTTTTTTATAGAATTCTTTGTTGATGATATCATTTTTGGAGGAGATGATGGTTTGTGCATAAATTTTTCCAATGAGATGCATAATGAGTTTGAGATGTCAATGATTGGAGAGTTGAAATTATTTTTGGGATTGCAAATTACTCAGGTGGATAAAGGGATCTTTATATCTCAGTCCAAGTATGTCAAAGAACTGCTAAAGAAGTTTGGTATGGAAGATTTAAAACCAGTCGGTACACCCATGTTGACTGGATGTAAGTTGACACAAAACGATGATTATCCTAAGGAAAATCAGACTAGATACGGATCAATGATTGGTGGATTATTGTATTTGAATCAAACTAGACCTAATATCATGAATGTTGTATGCATTGTTGCTAGATTTCAAGCTGATCCTAAGGAATCTCATGTGAGTGTTGTGAAGAGAATTTTTAGATACTTAAAGGGAACAATTGATTTTGGCCTATGGTATCCTAAAGATGACGATCTTACTTTAAGTGCCTTTATTGATGCTGATTGGGTAGGAGATGTGGATGATAGGAAAAGTACTAGTGGTGGTGCCTTCTTAGGGAAGAAGTTGGTGTCTTGGTTTAGTAAAAAATAGAACTCCATTTCCTTATGTATTGCTGAGTTAGAATACATTGATGCTACTAACAATTGTACTCAAGTAATATGTATGAAATAGATGCTGAGAGATATAGGATTTGTGTATGATGAAACCACTGCCATATTCTGTGATAACTCAAGTGCTATAAAAATTTCTAAGAATCTGGTGCTGCATTCAAAGACAAAGCATATATCTATCAAGTACCACTTTTTGAGAGATAAAGTGAGTGATAAAGAAGTTAGACTAGAGTATGTGCCTACTAAGGAACATATTTTAGACATATTTACTAAGCCTTTTTCCAAGTATACTTTTGAATATCTTAGAGGGAAGTTAGGGGTGATTACCCCTCCTAATCAGAACTAATATGCATGGTATTTGCATCAGTCAGTGCATTCATAGTCATATCTTATTTCAGATTGATGTTGTGGTGGCTGCTACTCAAGGGGAGTAGACAGATGATTCAAATATGTGGTTCAGATCTTGTGTACCTTTGCAATTGATGTCAAAGGGAGAGAAGAGTAATGTGAAAAAATATGGAAGAGCTAAAAGAAAGGGAGAGAAGAGCAATGAGTAAAAGGGGAGATTCTTGAAAGAAGAGTTAGTTGCATTGATGGTGTATTTTTCACATCATGTGTTGCCATCAATGACAAAAGGGGAGATTGTTGGATATTGTGGTTAAGTTTCTAATATGTGGTTTTCATTGATATCAACACTATTAGCATTGATGCATTTAAGGCTATATATGTTGAGGATATTGAGAAAATTGTAATAAAATATGTTACAGGTTGTCTATGAAGCAATGAAGTTTAGTATGGTAGAAAGTTCAATATGTTGATAACTAGATGTTGTGGATTAAAGGTTTTTTTACAAGCCTATCTAGTTTCTACTCTGTAAGTTTCAGAGGTGCGCATGAAGATTTGATGAAGTTATAAGTTTTTGTGTTCTGACAACTATTCTGTTGCTGCAAATGGTGTTCATGGAAGAAGATAATCTATTTCTGGTAATCTGAGTTGTTGTGTATGTTCCTAAGGTGTTCGTGGATATTTCTAGATCATGTTCTATCCGTGTTGCACGTCCACATTGATCATTGTGCTCACGATCCAAGATTTTCTCTTGCATATTCATGATTTTCATGTTCATGGCTAACAAGGTGTTTGAAGGGTGTTGTGGATCTTACAGGAAGAATCTTTGAAGGTGTTTCATGTTCGAGGATGTTGTTTCAGGTCTCTACTATTTTGTGGCCAACTTTGGTTGGTGTGCATTAAGAATTGATTATGAATTGAGCCGACATTTTGCATTCATTTTATTATTGTGTTGAAGCCGACATAAAGTAATGTAAATTCTTGTTGCAGATATATATAAGTGATTGTTTCTTCATTTGAAGTGTGTGTGTAAGTGTGAAATGTGAAGTATGTGAGTGCTATGCACTAAAAGGGTTCGGATCATTTGAAAGTAGAGTAGAGAGTGTAGAAGTGTGAAGAAGTATTTATGTGCTTAACCAAAACTGAAATCGGGCTTTTGTAGAAGCTAATTTCTCAGTTCAAATCCTTCAGATGGTTTTAATCTAAACATTTTTAATAAGAAATGAGTCTTCCTTTGAGAAGTGTGCTCTAGGAAGTGTGCCTGAATGCATGTGCATTCCCCATATATTATTCTTTATAGTTTTAACAGGGTATAACTTGTGGATTAACCTCCACCATGGTTTTTCCCCTAACATGGTTTCCATGCAAAAATCTTGGTGTTATGTGTGCTTTTGATGTGTTGTTGATTCATGCTTTCACTGTTATTAATAAAATTTGAGATTAAAGGTTACTAAGTTTAATAAGTTTGATAATCTATGACAACTGATTCACCCCCCCTCTCAGTTGTCTGCCTTTGTCTTGCCAACAATATATGTATACATATACATACATCCCACATGTGTTCACCTCATCAATACAAGCATAGTAATATAGGAAGAACTCACAAGCTCAAACATATAAACATCATCCAAGAATTCAATCAACAATAATCGAGACCCTTACTAATGCAAAAATTTCATACTAAGAATGACTTACCAATTCCCAACACAATAACTTGACTCAACCATTCTACTGTGAGTGTGTGCAAGATAAGTTAGGTTTCATTTAGGGTTATTCAACCAAACACTTCTCCTGAGTGATACTTCCACTCTACCTAGAGGATTTGAACCTATCCCTATAACCAGCTCAACACATTTGCAATGGTAGTTAGATGTTCATAATAAATCCATATGCATCATAAAACTTAAGCATCTTCATATAGAAATACATGTTCAACATCAGTGTAAACATAATTACTCTTGCAAGGCAATAATACCTTAATACCTATTTCAGTATCCCATTCATATCAAAATCATGATTGCATTCACCATCCTATTTACCCATGAAGGTAAAAGTAAATCAATAACAACGAGATGGTGTGTGAAAAATCTACATATGTACATGTTTACACTCAAGCTCATGTTTATACATTATATCTAGATTTAGAGAAGTCGTGCTCGTATTTATGATTTATATATGTTAAAACATTTTTAAATATACATTAAATACATTACATGTGTACACATATGTAGTTCTACACATGTACACACACTATATATATGAGGAAGACATTTATCCACACAAGCCTTGACATGGTAGTGTATTTTTCAAATAGAAACTAACCTACCAAATTGTTTCAAGTATTCATTGGATTTTTTACAAAAAAGACCTGAAATGTATTGTAAGAAGAGAAATAGAAATATCCTTTTCTATGTGAATGAATGATATATATATTTATTAAATATTAACCTCATTTAAAATTGTACAAAATGCCAATATACCTTGAATTTAATCCAACCATCAATATCCACTCTCATAAATTTTCTATATCTATATAATGCTAAAGCCACAAGGAAATTAAATATGTAGTTCATTGTGATTGAATCAAAGCATGGGATATGGTTAAAAATTATATGGATACATAGATACATTCGTGCAATGTAAATTTTCATATCTTCTATTTTTTATATACATGGGCCATAGATGATATCTCTAGGTAAAGTGGACTTTGGAAAATTTAATTATTTATAGTACACCATCCTTAAAAGTGTACCACAAATTTTAAATTGTGTACTTCATCCTTTAATTTTTTTTCACAAATTTAGTAAGTTTCATGATCCTTAAACTCCAAATTAAAGTCAAATGTTTAAATTTACGTTCATGTACACACTTCAAGTTTCTAAGTTTGGATCTCCTAATAACATAGATAAAAGTTAAAAATAACTTATGTACCAATGTGTTTCAATCACTCACTTGTGTTTCCATGGAACAAATGCAATTGTAAATAGATGATAAGGAATTTAGGAAAAATGAGTTAAAACTTCATTAGGCTGAACAAGTATTGCATATGAGTTTACTTGCAAGCAAAAAAAGTGAGAGATGATGCTATAAGTGGAGTTGAACTTTCAAATAAAATAAAAGATTCTTGAACTTGAGAATTTAATGGTACACATACAATTGGAAATAGATTCAATTTAAGGAAATGAAAAAATGAATTTTCAAAGTTTTTATTAAATAGATACAAACTTTTAAATTGTTGTAGTGCACATTATGTATAAAATTAAGCATCACTCAAATCAATTTATAATAGTTTCTATCTATATATGTACCTAAAGCCATAAGGAAATTAAATACATGTAACATCAATGTGATCATCAAAGCATGGGATCTATGGCTAAAAATTATACATGGATATATAGATACAAGTGCAATTGATGTAAATTTTCATATCTCCTATTAAATATGTACATATTATCTATTCAATATCTAGGTGAAGTGGACTAGATGAACACTAATTAAATATTATGTAACATTGGACTTAAAATTGTGTAACACAAATTAAATTTAGTACTTCATCCTTTAAAAAAGTGTCACAAATTTAGTAAGTTTCATGATCCTTAAACTCCAAATTAAGGTCAAATGTTTAAATTTAAGTTCATGAACACACTTCAAGTTTCTAAGTTTGGATCTCCTAAGAACATAGAAATTAAAAATAACTTATGTACCAATGTATTTCAATCACTAATTTGTGTCCAACCAAATTTAAAATACTCATCATCAACATATTATAAGTAATGAAAAAAATCTAGAGTTCAAACAAGTTACTATAAGTTCTCACTTGAACATGTATACATGTACAAGTGAACTTGAGAATCATGGATATAATCTAACTCAAACATTCTAGTTCAGCCTTCTCTTCAATAACATGCAATATTTTTTGCTGATCATCACTATCTAGTCTCCATTTTTTTCATCCATGTGCATGTGGAACTCCATGAAGATGTAGGGCAATAGAAATTACTAGGTGGCTATATTGGTATACCTCGTTCTCAGGTTGATAGTCAATAAAATGAATCCCATGTTGAACAATTTTGACTTTTTTGAGATATATCCCTTGCACTACAACATGAACCTGAGGTAAGACATGTGCATGTAACATTTTCACTTAAGGTTTGCACAATATATTTAATGTTTAAGGTAATGTACATGTACACAATGTATATATAAATTTAAATTCAAACTCACTTGTGGGAAACAACATTCCATCGCTTGTTTCAAGTTTTGTTAGCTTATTCCTCTCTCTTGTGCAACACATTAAATAATAGCTAATGCATTCTATGTTTCCAAGCTCAACTATGACTGCAAAAACATCTCTTATACACCAAATTTACATGGAAAAATTGTTAAATTTTTTTTTGTCTAGACTTTAAAGATCATTAAATTTATATAATAAATTAAAAGTACACATGTACCTTTTCTAACCAATCTTGAAATATGTTCATAATCAATTGAAATCAAAGGAATGTCTTTAAATCTTTCAAAATAGTTCATCCTCATTTTCGTCGTATGTGTCTGAAACGACTAGTGGAACCAAATTCCATCCACTAAAATATCCAAGTTCTTGGTTGTTGCATGCATCAAAGTTTTCCAAAATGCACTTATTGCAGAAACAAGAGTAATCCCTTATGTATAATGTCCATCTAGGGCGATGATCTGTACTCATAACATAATGAAAAGATCTTGTTTTTTCTACCCTCTTACATCCATGCATCGATCTTCTGTCCACACCTAGATACGTAAGAACAAACTTATGTGAACAAACATGTATATATATATATATATAAATTATTTAAATTTTCAAATTTTCAAATGTAATTTATACATACCTGATATCTCCCAAAACACTCTATGTGGAATGTTTCGGTTCATTTCTAGAGATGTGCTGGCCTCATTTGATGCAAAGTGTTTCTTACACCATTCAAAAACATCATGCACATCATCTATACGATCTCCCAAATAACTCATGTGATGCTTTCTTAGAGAACGTTTGATGCAAGCTCCTGCGCCATCATGCTCACCCTTTCCATGCCCACTCTCAAAGAAACTCCAAACATGTGGTATTTTATATTTTTTTATGATATCTACATAGTGCATAAAATGGTTGTGATGATTTGAATTGTGTTTCACATCCATCTAACCATACAAAATAGTTTTCAATTTTTACACCCTTGCTTCTCAAATTGTGAAAAAAAGTTGTAAGGAAATGTTGTACAAAAAGTGTGCCATACTCTTTATCATCACTAATATAAAAGTGATATTCTTTCTTAATGAATTGTTCATCATTTGTACTCTCAACACCATCCAATTTCGATCACTAGTAGAATTTGGCAAATAAATGGCTATGTGACTAAAACATTTAGTCACAACAACTAAAAATGACTAAATTCTACTCATTTTTTGCAACACAGCTATAACTGACTAATTTGATCACCAGATAAAATCACAGCTATAAATGACTAAATAAATGACTAATTTTTTGCATCAAACTTTGTTTTTTGAGAGAAAATATTCCTAGCCATCAATTTAGGCTTTAGTCGACACTTATGAATACACACACATTTATATATATATATATATATTATAAATGCATAAGAAAAATCAAACGATATAATTAAGACCACCATTTTCCCATGGTTTTTAACTATTGCTTAGTTAGAAGAAATATTTTGGGAAAACAAACAGAGGTTGAAGGCTTTTGAAGATGGAGATATTGAGCAGTAATCGAAGGGCTTTCCTAGTGGAGGAATCTCCTGCCAACATTGCTTCAAAGTATGGGTCTAGAATGTGGCCAAATCTATCCTTCTATCAAACATCTCCCCACTTGGAAGTATGTCTTGAGGATTTTGAGCTTTTTGTTGTGGATCATCTCAGAGGTAAGAAAAACATTCTTTAAAAAAAAAAGTTGTTGTTATACATTATGCCCATTGGGTATTTGAAAAATTTGATGTTGGGTGTTTTTGTGAAGTACTATTTGGCTATTTGAATTTTATGATGCCGATTTTTTTGCTACTGGATAATTGAGTATGTTTAAAAATAATGCTTGATATTTTTTTTATTGATTGTTTGGGTATTTCAATGTTGGGTTTTCACTTGAAATGGGTATTTAAAAAAATGGTATTGGATGTTTTTTCGCTATCGAAATAATGTTTCTGAGAAACAAATGAGGTCTCAACCTTTTTTGGTATTACACACAATTTTCTAAATTTTGATTTTGTTATCATTTTTCCTAGGCATTAAAAAAAATTGATGTTCAGTGAACCCTTTGTTATCGACTATCTTGGTATTTAAAAAAAGGATGTTGGGCATTTTCTTTATATGGGTATTTAAAAAAACTGGTATTGGGTATTTTTCACTATCAAGTTGAAATTATTTTGACAAATTGACAATGTCTCATCTTTCTAGTATTACAACCTCACTAATCCACTAGAGTTATGGTTTATGTGTCTACTAAGGCCTAGGGTTTGTACCCTAGTCATGCTCTTACCAATGCTTCTATTGGTATTAAAAAACAACCTTAAATCTTGGGTCAAAAAATTAGTTGTCTTGACAGGGTGTGGTATGATCTTGGATTGTATCCTAGAGTGTGTGGGAAGCTTACAGTGTTTGATCATTAAGGTATATAAACTTGATCAGGGAAATGTATCCTATATAGCATGGGTCTTGCTTTAATACTTCACATAATGGTTATTAGCAGATCACATTGTAATAGTTTGTGGTAACCCAAGATTGCATTCAAGTATGTAACAAACTTGGTCTGTAGTTTAAGCTATACACTTTTAGCATTCATAAGGTTTAGAAAATATTGATCACTCTCTAGAATAGCCCATTAAACATGGGTTGTGCTTAAATACACTACATAATTGATATAACACGACCACTCCGCATATCAACCAGAGTTACAGGCTCTTTATTGCAATAAGAGGTAATCACTTTTGGATCATGCTATCATTACATCGTAACCTGTTAAAATTGAGTCAACCTGAATGTACCCAATGATGATTGACACCTAATTGTGATGAAATTTATTTGTACATGAATTGTGCCCATATGAGTACCTCAATTTCTATAACAACATAGCCACATTAAACTTGGGTCACACATGAATGCATCCTACATTTGTTATAGCACAACTGTGCCACATGACCAATAGAGTTATGAATCACATAATTACAAACACAAGAATTTGTTCCTTGGTTGTGCTCTTATGCTGATTCCATTACTATTACAACATAACCCTTTGGACGTATATTGCTCAAATCCTTACATTGCTTTTTTTTTCTTTGGATGGATGACAATTCAATGGCAATGATTTGTATGTAGGTCATGCTCTATAAGTGCCTTCATCACCATTACACAATAGCACATTGAAATTTCCTTTCTTGAACCTTTACTCTGTTTTTTATTGTTAGGGTTTCTTAGTGATTATTCCATTTCCACGTGGCATATTGATAAAATAAACCAAGAAAAAAATCATTCTATTTTTAGTTAACTCATGCTAACATACTTTTAGAATAAATATTTAACTGCATTACTTTGAGTGTGAATAATTTTGTTTTCAGCTTATATTACATTCATTGAGAGTTATAGTAGAAAACTTCTTATGCTGAAACACATCCTATAAACTTGATTTAAGCTACATTTAGGAGGCTTCATGGATTTTTTGTGTTTTGATAGTAAATGACATCAAATTCTTTTTGAAACTAAAATGATTTATTAATTATGGCTTTATGATGATTAAATACATTTTATTTAGAAGGGGTTAATATGTGGCATTTTTATGTGCAGGAAGAATAGATTTTGATCCAACATTCAGGTATGGATAGTTCAGGAAAACTTGGATTGCTATCAGTGACAACCAATTTGGAGAGTACCTTGAGCCGGTGTGAAACACTTTTGGGTGTTTTCGCTCTAAAGCAGAACCTAAGTATAGGAATACAAACATCAGTGGAATGAAACATTAGTTTCCACCTGATTATATCTTAGGAGTTAGTTGATTACTCAAAATTCCCAATTGATCGATTTGAATATCCGATAGAGAAATTTCATACATTCTAAAGATAAAATCATAAATATTTTGGTCCAATTTCAGATCCAATTTGAGGTCCTGAATATCTGACAGAGAAAGTTCCTAAATTCTAAAGATAAAATCATAAATATGCTTGGTCCAATTTGAAGTCCAATTGTAAGGATTTTTCTTTTTAATTATACTTTATGACATTTGGCTTGATACAAATTGTTACTTTAGAATTATGGTATTGCTTTTCTTTTAATGTTTTCAACCCTCATTTTAGGGAAGAGCTCTAAACATGGTTCCTTCAGATGCAGACTACACTTTTTTCGCTTTAGGTTTCATCTAGAAATATTAGAAGCTCAGGTATTATCATACTCAAAGAAAAAGTAGGAGTCATGCAATGGCGAGATACTCATTTTTGTAGCTTTTGTTAAGAACTCTAAATGTTTGGCTATGTGCACAGAGAATGTTCATGGAGGATGATAGGGAGATTGGATGAATCAATCACTGATTCATGCTCTAGGTCTTGCTTGGAAGACCTCTAGGGTGTCTTTCACCACCACTTGCAACCTATAGGACCCTTTTCATTCTTAGGATCCCCTAGTTCACCTTTCCAACCTAGCTATCAATTAAGTTCCTCCTACCAAGTCAAAACTTGGTGCATTCTTGAAACACTAGCCTTAGCCCTTAATCCACCCTAAAGGCTACTAATCCTCAAAATTCTTGAATTTAGTTTTACAAAGGTGTGGAGGTGCTTTCAAAGACTTCAATCCATCCTATCAAGGGTATTAGGGATCCACCTAACTCCATGTTCTAGTCGCTTTCACCAAACCCCTCTATCAGGCCTTGAAACTAGGTTTTCTTCTCCGAGGGATCAGGGTTTTTCACAAAGTTCTTCCAAGTAACTCCCAATATTTTCTTGGGATTCCTGGTTCATATTCCCACCTCTCAAATATTCTTGGGGTTTTGGGCCACAACTGACCGTACAAAGCCCTAATCTGAAAGTGAGCAAAACTAGGCCTTTTAAGCCCTTTCCTGACTTCTCTGCAACTTGATAAGCTCTTCCCTCACCAGATGGATTGGTAGAGTCTTATCGTTGTTATCATAGCTTGGTAAGTCTCACATCTTCCTTCTTCAAAAGGAAAATTGTCATAAAATTAACACCTCTGCAATTTTTAGTGCCCTGCACTTTGGTCTTTCCTAGCCGGGCTCTTCCCTGGCTCGCCTAGGAGAAGACTACCACAAAAGCTCCTGTGTTTTCAATAGTTCTAACTCCTAATATATGTACAACCATGGAGTATAGTCACTATTCCCAAAGGGCCATACAATTTGTATGGTGGGAAAGTGAACTAACCCTCGATTCTTAACAAACTGCCTGGTTCAGACCAGTAATAGTTGAAAACCCAAACTAATTACAAAAAACGCTTAAAGCTACACTAAAAAGCTATCTAATGCCACAAAGAATCCAAAGAGCTACTATCCTACATTATGCACGAATTACAGTGCCAAAGTAATCCAACAAAACATCACAACAATGCCAAAAACCAGAATTTCAAACTGAATTCACATAAGCTTTTTCTTGATTTCAAAAACTTTAAACAATAGAAATGCTTCCAACTTGACTCCCATGCTGAGGCCACCCCTAAATAGGTCACCAAAATAGTTATTCTCTCCCTTGGGCTCTCCTTGGCCGCTTGTAGCTTCAATTGAGCAAAATTTGCAAACATTGAGCAAGAATCCTAAAAGTTCAAAACCTCCTTTAGAGATAGAACCTTATGACATCTATCCTATGGTCAACATGACCTTCATCAGGACACATCACAACAAAAATGACACATTAATGAACTAAATGAGGTTGCTTAGTTGTCCTAGACAACCTAAGGCAACCTATGGGTGCTCCTGCACCAAAGGAGTACAAACTTCCTTACAAATAAATTACCAAAACAAATTTTGAGGTGAATTGCACCTGCTATTTTATGTTGATATGGATATGTTCTAACCTGTAGTTAATTGTTGTAGCATAATAGATAGGATAAATAGTTGTTCATATACCATTGTGGTGGGGAGTGCTATCTCTCAAGAGCACATTTGCTCTTCCTTAGACCTAATATTTGGCCTCCCTAGGGTATGCTTCTCTACCCTACTCAGGGATCACTCCTAGGACCCCTGTTCCCTTATAGAACTCTCCACCAATTTCAAATACTCACCTTCACTCTCACACCCCTACTCAGCACCTTTGGGCTTAGTTTTTCCACAACATTCCCCAAGCCATTCTTGGGATTAGGAATAGGTCTTCCAACTATTCCTAGGCTGTTCTTACTCCACTCTAGTCCTTCTTGCAGGATTCTTTCTTCATTTATCCATCAAATTCTCTTAAACCTTGTTTTTAGGCCTTGTAGCCTTTTTGACCAATTAGGCCTCCTAAAACCAGTGTTCTTGGAATAACGCCTAAAATTCCTTAACAAAACCCCAAATTCTTTAGGGATTACTTCTCTATACCTCCTAGGCTTCAATATTTTCTAGGTCTTAGACCTCCTTAGTGTCCGTACATAGGCCTATCACCAAACCCCTATTTTCAAGGGTTTCTAGGGTATGTAACACAGTCCGATTTCTTTTAACTTAGTTGAATGCTCTAATGGCCTCCTTTTCACTTCTCCTTGCATACACATGTTCAAGTAACATACCCCTACACCCCTACACCATGGATTGGCACAAACCAATCCATTTAGCAAGTCTTCTTGCTGCTGTTTTGTCCAAGCAACTAGCCAGAATGCCTCTACACTTGCCTAGAGCTTGATGGTTACATCAACTCCCCTGCACAAAAAGACTCCAAAAGCTTTAGTTACACTATTTACACAATCCCCTACTTGATTCCAAGTGGCCATGGAAGCTTTTCCATGGGAAGTCAAGTGGGGATCATTATTTACAAAACTGTCGCTGAACCGGGCAGTGAAATCAAGAACCCAAACAAATTTGCAAAAAATTAACCAGTAGAACTAAATGACTAAAAAAATTCTACACAAGCTAGGAACAGGTCTCAAATGAAAGACTCAAAGCATAAGTTCAGTCATTTTAATCCATTAATTGACTAGATGAAGGCTGTATCACAGGAAACCAAACAAATTTGCTCTTTTCCAACTCACAATCTCTTCTTCCCAAATCTCAATCCGTACAATAGATTTCCCACATGTCATATTAGGGTTTTTCTAACCTTGTATACCTTATGCCCACATGTTAGGACCCTTAGGTCGGGCTTAGAACATCATTAATGCCATTTTCCAAATTTTAGGACAAATTTCCAAGACAACATTGTCAAGATTTGCCTAATCTCCTCTTTAAGACTTTCCCAAACTTCAAGGCTCTAAACTAACCTAACTTTGATACAACTCACACATCAATTGAACCTTGGGACTTTATAACCTAGTCCTTATTACCTTGGTGGTAGGCTAGAACCATCTACAAGCCAAAATTTGCAAAGATCTCTCCAAAAGACCTTAAGGTGCTCCTGCACCACATTGTTTCTAATTCAAAAAAATTATACCTTATTATATGCCACTCACTTGTGAGAAAAATATGAGCCTTCATGAAGAGGCTAAGAATATTGGAAAACTACTTTTAGAGAGCATAGGTCTTCTCATTCTTGATGGTCATGAAGCTCGAAATAGCTAATCAAAGATATGGAATTCATGCAAAAAGGTTAATTCAAAAGTGCACATTATACTCCCAGGAACTCTTTTCCAGAATAACTTCAAAGAGATTTTCAACACATTGTATCTGGTAAGGTCGAATTTTGTCAATTTTTTCTTGGGTAAAAACTCAAAGCTATCCTCGACACCTGGTAAAGTTATGGCTAACAGTAGGATCTACAAGCTGAGGAAGTTCTTCATGGATGAAATTGGGAATAAAATTCAAAAGGGAAAAGGGATTGGAAAAGTAGGATTTGAGGAAACTCTTGCAAAGTTCAGGTTAATGACTAATGCTTTTGTTCATTGTTATGATGGGAATATTTTGAATAGTCTTCCTAAAATAAAGGATTTTACTATGATTTTGAGAGCATCTTCTATATAACAAGCTATCTTAGATCAAATAAATGAAGAAAACAATTGTGAAAGAGCCAACAATTTTGAATTTGAACCAATGGTGTCTTATGTATAACACCCCCTATGATTTGATCTTAGAATAAGGTATAATTTTTTTTAATTTAAAACAATGGTATATGAACAACTATTTAGCCTATCTGTTATGCTACAAAAATTAACTATAAGTTAGAACATATCCATATCAGCATAAAATAGTAGGTGCAATTCACCTCAAACTTTGTTATGGTAATTGCTTTGGAAGGAAGTTTTCACTCCTCCATGAACATTCTCTGTGCACATCCGTGTGTTGGTTATTATCTTGATCTACTTTTTGATCAAAAGAATAGTGAAGTTCATTGAATAACTCATGACTATTTTGCAGTTCTATGATCTAGTGCTCTTTTACTTCTTAATCATTGTGTTCTCAATCACCATGTGCAAATGACTTAGAGGACATATCTTTTTCACCATTTGATAGTAATTTTCATTGTTTTTTGACTATTTTTTATGATTCAATCACCGTTTGAAATTGTTCTTCCTTTCTTAGTCCTATAGGACGAAGGAAAATTCATAGTTTGTGTAATGCCCTGCCACGCAACCCTAGAGGAAGTTTCAATTCACTACAAAAGCGTACTAATTTTTTTTATTAAAGTGAATTAAACATACATGTTCACCTATAATTGACAACATCCCCTAAGGCTACGTAACCGAGATTACTAATATCCCCACTAACACACATCATTATAATTACATTGCATTAAATAACTCAAGCAATAAACATTCATTCAACATAAGTAAATACTAAGATAGGACTAGAATATCCATAACATATATCCATTACAAGATTAACTGATTACATCACTCATTCCCAAAATGAGTCAAAATATATAAGAGTTACAATTACATACATCCACCTCATAATTACAAGAGGGGTAAAAACAACTCATTACAATTTGAAATACAATAGTGCTAGAAATGATAACAAGATCCGCGAGTTATCCAACTGGATATCTCGCCTCCACGAATTGAAGAGCAATGGGGATCCAACGGTTTTGGTGCATGTTCCACCCAACCAAGTGGTACCCGAAGGCCCACCCCCCATGCTAGGAGATAGTCACAATGTAACATGGACAAAGAATTTACTACCTCTAACCAAAGGCAGACTCATACTGACTCATACGGATATAACCAAACAAATGAACTAAAAAGTACAACTTAGTTACATCACAAGTACAACATTCACATCACTGACATAGATCACATTGCTTCCAGACATAAAATAGATCAAGTATGTTCAAAGAACCATACACATATAACAATAAACAATAGTTGTCCTAGATAGAGTGTCATCGCATAGTAGTCATGAGATCTCCTCTGGGAATCCTTCATAGGCTCCAGCACAGGTAATCCTGGTGATCTCAACCGAATCCCGGCCCTCATACTCACTCATGCGAAATCAACTACCTCTCATATAGACAAGATAGTTGATCTTACCATTCCAAGCCTTCCCACTCATCCCAAGTCTAAACAAGCCCTTGTGTCTATGAGTAAGGTAAAATTATCTTGATTAGTGAGAAGTTAGTCCTAATCTTCTAAGTACATTACTTTAATTATCACTTGTTTAAATAACTTTTGAAGGTTACCCAGTTTACCTCTTTGGGCTCCGGCCCCTAACAAAAGTCACTCTTCTAATAGACAACACACAACCAAACTAATCACCGAGGGAATCACAAGTGCATACTACCTAGGCATCAAAACCACTCCTACACAAGGAGAAAACAAATAATACAATTCACTCCAAACATCTTGGAGGCAACAAACACATAGTCCACTCCTTTCATAGGAGGTACAGAACATCCCCATTCGTGGAAATCGGGTAAAACTTGAAAAGATGCCATGCACTACCCAAGGGAAAACAACTGGATGGCATAAAGATTCAACAACCCTCATCCTCTAAGTTCTTCTGGAAGACTTACAATTTTGGACTAACACTAAATCCCAAATTCCCACATTGCAACTTGACGACATAGCTACAACAAGCATTCAAGTCATAATTCAAATATAATATTTGGATTTCCTAAATCCATCTTCAATCAATAGGTAACATTTACAAAATCAAAGACACGATAACAGGGTTAACTCAAATAATTATAAAACCCTTTTTCCCCAATCACGAATATAAGGAAAAGATATCAACAATTGGCAAAGGTAAGGAAATACGCTAATTTCGGATATCTTAAATCCATTCCCTATTTAATGCTTCTCATAGTAATTTAAAATACTATCCTTCTGAATTCTCATTAAAACACAATAATTCCTTCATTGAATAAATACTTTTCACAACCTTATCAAATTATGCACAATAAGAATTTCAGTTTAATTTATTGTCTAATTGCTTGCATGCATTAAAGTGCCTAATAGAATATTAAAAGATATATCTATAATTATAAATAAAACAGAATAAACATAAAATCACATCTACATTATGCAATAAATTTTAACTATTTGTCCTACTAAACTTTACCAGTCCACAAAATAAATAAATTTTGTAACAAATTCCTACTCTGACACTAAATTTTCCAAATATATGAATAAAATCTCCATTATATTTTAATATTTAATATTACCAAGTGCAAACAAACTATTTATAAAATACATTATAATTTAAAAATTAAAAAAAAGAAAATCAAAATAAAAAGAAATAAAATAAACAGAATCAAAAGTAAAGATGTGACAGGGGCCGGACGAACGGTACCGTCGGTACCCCTACACAGTCCTCCATAGGCGTACTCTTCACGGTCGCCAATTTTTCTTAAAGCCTGACGTCGACTGTACTAAGTACAGTGACCGACACCCTTTTGGGGAGTCCACACCTCCCATGGGGAGTGCGTCCCCCAAGGGGTGGGCGCACTGCCCATGGCAGGTACGTCACTCTTTTATTTTTTTAATATTTTGTTTCAAAATAAAATAATTTTATTTATTTCGAAAACCCATCAGAACTTCATAAAAAAAACAAAAACAATGAATTTATTTTCTGAGACTCTTTTCCCAAAACTGTCGTACGGATGACGTTTTTTCCTAAAAGGAAAATAATTAAATCTATAACAATCAAAAGAAATAACTCTATATTTATATGCCATGTTTATATATGTATATTTATTAGAAAACATGTATATATATATATATATATATTATATATAAATATATATATTTACACAAAAATAAACTACTGGTAAAATCGAGAAACTTATAACAGAAAATCAGTATCATGAAATTAATTAAATTTTTCCAGAATGTCTTTCAAAATTCAAAAAAATGTAAATTTAATTTCTTTCAATCTATTCTTTCAGATTTTTTAAATAATTAAACAAAAGAAAATTGAATAGATCTTAATTTTATTCAATTTTCAATGAAGGTTTTCTACGAGGGTTTGAGTTTGAAGAACAGATCTGAATGATTTCCAAGGGTAAAATTCTTCATGTAACTACCTTAATGTTTGAAGCAAAAACAAATATTGAATTTCAACAATGGATCTACGAGTTTTGTTTACATAATATAAATCCTATAGTAAATTTATCAAATTTTCCCCAAACCATTAAATTGAAATTGAATTGATCAAACAAGTACAAAACCTGGAATTTGAAGCTACAAAAGAAGATGAATTTCTTTGATACAAGCCTCCTCCAAGAATTTCCTCAAATGTGCAACGAATCCAATCCCAAAATCCAAAAACTAATTCAAACCCTTCTTGTGCAAATTTTCCAAAAATCTTCAATGCTCTTGAAAGATGAATTCCTTTCCAAAACTTCCCTCTCCCCCAAAATTGAAAACATGCATTCCACATAAAACCAAAAAACCTAATACAACCCTAATTCTCTTTTGCATGCAAAGTTGAGAATTAGATATTTATTTTCTTTTCTATTTTCAAAAACCCAAATTGAATTTAAAATACAATTTCAAATAATAATTTAATTCCCAAAATTGAAACTAATTTCCCAAGTAAACATTTAATTATAATTTCTAATTTAATTCCCACAAGTTGAAATTAAATTCCAAAATTAATTTTAATTCCTTTCTTTCCTTTCATTTTCTTAACATCACAATTAATTAATTAATTAATTAATTAATTAATTTAATAACTAAATTCAACCCCTTGGATTCAATTTAATTAATTAATTTAAATATAAACTTTTATCCACATTGCATAATTTAAATTAAATAACCATCAACATGATTTAATGCAATTATTCAAAATATCTATTTCCAAACAAGAATCCTTCAGAATCAAAAAACATTAAAATAAGGTACACCATGACTCAATAAACAAGACTGACGACACACTAAGGCTAGGGCGTAGACTTGACACATGTTACCTAGCTACTATCACCCTTTCAACTTAATCATTGGATCGACACGCTCAAACCTGTGAAACCAGGTGGAGTCGATGTCATGTACTTGCAAACCTGAAAACATAGTAACCAACATCATATAATATATCCAGCATATAATACACACCATGAAGAGGAAATCATGAATTCATAGGGCGCTCGCAAGTGAGTGATGCGAATCCGTCCTCTTCACCAATACAATGATCATAACTGACACTTTCATCTTACTCAATAATCTCATAATAAAATCTCATGTTATATCAACTAATCATCTTTACACCAATTAAAGCATGTAAACTAAAGCATTAGATAAATCAAATCACATCACATAATATAGTCTATCGCTCAATGAATAGCAACCAAATACACACACAAGATAAAGTATCTGAATCTCCAGAAACATAAATCAACACAAACAAGGACACACTGTCTAGTCCAGAAAGAAAAACAGAAGGGTGTTACAGTTTGCAACTCTCTAACAATGATATTCCTTTCAATGATCTCAATCACCTAATTCAATGTGTTATATTTTTCATTTCTCAGTGCTAACAATGCCTACACAATTTTTTCTTAGTCACAGTTACAGTGCTCCTTCATTTGAAGATATTATGTTGCTTAGACAATAATGTTTAAGTGAATTCATATTTTGTCTTGCAAACATCTTATTGCACTTGTAGAGTTTTGTTGTACATAATATGTAGTCAAGATACCCTCAAATGGAGCTCTTTTGTAGAGGTAGTAGGATAATAGTTTCAGTAAAATAACAGTGTTAGTGAGAGGTATGGCAATAGATACATTGAGAATGGAAGGTATACTGTTTTGACAATAAAAGAATCATTTATCTGCTCAGATCTTGACACAAGTTTCCCTGTTACCTATGATAGAGTATAATGTACTCTATTCCACAGTGTCCACCTAATTCCATACCACCCAGAGAAGCAATGAATGAGAGTATATGTGCCCTATATTTTGTAGCCCAGATATGTCTTTATAATGGTTTTCCACAATTAGGAAGATGTTATGCCATGAAATATTTGTGCCCACCCAAAACTAAGCCGTATAAAGAATGTCTGCACCTATGAAAAATACCACAAGTTGCTTCAAAATGTTATGATCCAACACAAGAGAAAACTATTAAGGGAACCTTGGCTTTTCCATTGGAATCTTTATGATTATATACACAACCATTTTTTCCATAGTTTCAAAATACACGTTTATGATAATATTCACACAACAAGAACCTTGAAAGGCTGGAAACCTTGCTCTCATTCTTCTCAGGTCACTCCTCAAGAGCCCGTATCAGTATTTGTGGGCTCTTTACAATAGATTATCCATTGATGAGAAGGATCCCCTCATTTGCTAATGGAATAAGTTTTCATCTTCTCTGCTTGAATTTGTAATGTGATGCAGCACATTCAATGTCACAAGGAATAGTTTGAGAGTACAATTTTAAGACTTGATATCCATAGAATCCAACTTCTTGAGAGAAAAAATGTAGAACTAAAATCCCAACCAAAGGAAATTAACTTTAATATGCACCATAACCAATGTTTTCCCACATGAATGGTGGAATTGAACTAACTTTTGGGGGTCCCTTGAATAGAAAACATACATAGACATAAATTGTTGTGGTAGCCAGGAAGGAGAAAAAAAAGGACAATACATGGATCCATGATAGCCCACCATCCTTGATACTCTCTTGAAGGTAAATATTTCACACTCACTACATTTCTAAGGAAGCACAAGTATTGTTTGTTGAGACAAGTTTGTGTCTAAACCAACTTCCTGAATTACACTCGCATTCAAGGAAGGTTCTTTCAAAAAAATTATTGCTAATTGAGAAATCATGCTATCTCCTAGTTTTCTCCCAATTAATTGGTTATATAAGTGATTATTTATCATTAAGGCCTTCACCAAATCCTTCACAAAACCTTCTGCACAACCACCGCAACAATGCACAATTGTTGTTGGGCCTTTGTGGTGATATGGGGAGCTTTCTCCACATCATCGCGAAGGCCCAACAAATACTATGTGGTGTTATGGTGGTTGTGCAAAAGGTTTTGTGAAGGATTTGGTGATTCAAAGTGGAACTTGCAACTACAATATATGGTGAAAATCCACTTCCAAATATGCTTTTGATGGATCTTCATATCCTCATCCAAATCTCTAATTCACACATAGATAGGAAGGACACTTTCAAAGGTTGAGGAGTTGGGATTTAAACCCACTGGTTTCATTTTCTTAAAATTTTGTAAGGACTTTTCAGAGAAACCCATTTTGAACATATCCTTCAATCACGACATTCCATGATATCACATTTCTTTGAGGAATTTTTTAAAATAGTTCACTTGCCTTGTCTATGCTTCCACATTTTCATGTATGTCTAGTAGGGCACTTGTTACTACAACATATGACAAAAAAATCCCCGATGTTATGCTTTGATAGATGTCCCTTCGTTAATAATGGATAGCTGATGTAGAGCACATAATTATAGTGCAAGCCTATTTTTCAGATTATTTCATTGAGCATCACCAGTATTCTCCACACAAAAAATTTCCTTGTTTAAAATGATGGAAATGGTTCACATCTCTCAGAACAATTTCTCTTGCAACAATCTTGGAGATGAATTTAGATGCAGTGTGAAAATCAAAAAATACTCGAAGGTTCTTAACTCTAATAGTTGTACCAAGGGCCATGTTTAACAAACCAAATTCAATTGCCAACTTTTCACTATGGTGGCAGATAAATTATTCTTTTTTCTTCTATTCCACAACATTAAGTAAAAGTCTTGAATCTGGAAATACCTTGCTGCCTTCATTTTCCAAGCCAATTTCTTCAAATTTTCATAGATCTCCCATGTTTGTGGATGTGATCTGTCTCCTACAATTTTTTAATTGACTTATCTTTTTGCTTTGTTTGGACTTACTTTTGTAAAATTGCAATAGACAATGCACTTTTATTCTTTCTAAATTGAGACTAATAGTAATTTTGTTGGTTGTATTGAGGCACAACTTCATTCATGGTAGAAAAGGCAGAACCCTATTTCTCATATCAGATAGCACGTTGCATATAAAGGAGTAAAGATTCTAGGGTTATTATTGATTGCATTAAAGGAGAGAACTTCATATATGGGACACAATCAACACTATCCTTCTTGGATTTTGCACGTTAGAACTTGCTCGAGGAATATTTCCCATGTTGTAGAAGTATTAAGAGATGAAAGGGGCATGTGCTCACATTGAAGGGCTTCAAGCATGCGTTTCCATCATTGCATAAGTTTTTTGGAGAAGTTTCTTTCTTGTTATTTTTGTGCATTGTAACTCATATTTTTAGTCTTGTGACTGAAAATAAAAATTGTAGTACTTTATTTCTAAGCATTTTTCAAGAAAGATAGATATTTTAGACTTGTGCAAACTGTGAAATCACCTTTCTTTTAATAAAGTTCAATGATTTTTCCTTCTCAATGGTTGTCTTATTGTGTGCAATTGATGATTGATGTCCATTTCTATGTTTTATGTTTAAATCCTTAAATATCAGTCAATCAAAATGACTAAATATACTACTAATTGATGTCAATTAATAATTAAACTGACTAAATATACTACCAATTGACATAAATTAGTGAGAAGTGAATAAATATGACTAAATATATGACCACTGAAATAAAAATGACTAAATATACTACCAAATTGATCAAAATGATGATTAAAATTAATGACTAAATACATTTCCAATGGACATAAATCAATGAATAAAAATGACTAAATAAGTGACCAAAATACAACAATCAATGACTAAATATATTAGTGAATAAAAAATGACTAAATAAGTAACCAAATTACAGTAATCAATGACTAAATCAATGACTAAATATATGAGTGAATAAAAAATGACTAAATAAGTGACCAAATTACAACAATCAATGACTAAGTCAATGACTAAATACACTACCAAATCGATCAATCAAAACAACCAATAAATGACTAAAAATGGTTTAGTCATCAATCTGGTTGTGTTATAAATGACTGGCAATGAACTACTAATGGTCATGTGATCATGTTCAGTCATTTATATGCAGTTTTTAGTAGCTTTTTTAATCATATATTGTTGTTCTTGTTCTAGTGGATTGTGCATATTGATAACACACATGAACCATAATAATTATCTTCTTTGAAAAGTAATATTCGGATTGAATCTCTTTTCGATGTACAAAAGAGTAATGTTTTGCAAAGTCAGCTACTGATAGAACTATTCCAAGTGGGAAAGTATCTCTTAATGTTTGAAATTGTTGTGCTTGCTACTCAGAAAAAAAGGCATGTTGTATGTATGGTTGTATCAATTTTCAAAAATCTTCCATTAATTGTCTAATAGGTATCTCCTCTTCTACTAATTTCACCTTGTGGATTCTTTCCCAAAATTTGTTTGAAACTTTACGTACTTGTAACTCTTGCAATTTACTATCTTTGTTAGGTCAGTACCTTCATTTCTCAAAGGAAATTTAGCCAAATTTCCACATGTTTCACAAAGTCCTTTTATGTAGTTTATTTGAAGTCCAATTGCATTATCACATAACAAGGATTTTATGAAAAAACTTACATGTTTAGGAGGTGCATTTTGAAAACCATAATTTTATTGTCTCATCTTTTGGAAACTTGATAGTAGAGATCAAAATCAATATGATAACGACAAAAAGTTTCAAAAACTTCATTTATCTTCACATAATATGGTTTTAAGCTTTCAAACATTGTTTGAATGATCTTTATATGAGGATACTTATTAAAAAAGTTCACATACATCTCATGTTATGTTATGTCTAGCTAATGTTTTGTACGATTTTCATAATTATTGGGCCCAATCCTGTGTCTAATAAAATATCTACTATTTGATGATGGACGGGTATGATCATTCTAAAAAGTTGAGATCAGGTTCCTAACAACATCCTCTATCATGTCAGAACGGGGAGCTCTACACATAATTGCCCAATTTCCTTCTGAACTATCATCCAAAACCTTTCTCTTTTTCTCATATTTTATTAGTGTGGTTCTACTATAACCAATTTAAATTGAAAGTGTAGCCATTTTTCTTTTTCTTGATATATCATTATTTAAAATAGATGTCAACATCACCCTTCTTGAAATGGCCTTATCCACTGATCTAGATCCTTTCCCAATGGAATCTAAACCTTTTTTAACATTTCAACAATATATTTTTGTAGTCTAATGTGTTTTCTCTTATTTGATGTCGAATGTACACCCAACAATTGTAATGTCTCTTTCAGCTCATTATAAGAAGTAAACGTGATGACAGTTGGGCTTTTTCAAGTGTTTCAAGATGATTGAAATGACCATTGGTTATTTTCTTTACATATTTAGTCATTGACCTCCTACTAGTATTTCTAGGTTGTCTGGAGTAACATTTTAATTTCTCCATATCCATTTCAAGTAAATGATCTAAAATTCTATAAGAATTTTTTTTATTCACCTCTTTAGCTATATTTATATGCTCATCCATACCAATAGAAGGAAGTGATCATGACCCCTCTCCAACATGCATTTTTTGAACTTGGGCTTCCTCCCTATTAGCCTCGTTTGATCTAATATCTAGATTTGGATTGACTTCTACTTGAGAAATTCTTGCTTGTTGACCCCCTTCTACATGTCACAAAATGAATTTAAAGTCACTAAGTTTCAACTATTGCATACGAATTTACATGCAAGCAAAGAAAGTGAGAGATGATTCTATAAGTGGAGTTGAGTTTAAATGAAATCAAAGATTCTTGAACTTAAGAATTCCATAAAAAAAAATACAATTGGAAATAGATTCAATAAGGAAAATGTGCAAAATGAATTTAAAGTCACTATGTTTTGTATTGCATATAAATTTACATGCAAGCAAAGAAAGTGAAAGATGATGCTATAAGTGGAGTTGAAAATATGTAATCAAAGATTAAAACTTGAGCTTAAGAATTCCATGGAACAAATATTCAAATGAAATCAAAGATTATAATTTTTGAACTTAATAATTTCATGAAACAAATGCAATTGAAAATAAATGTGATAAGGAATTTAAGAAAAATTCGTAAATAAAACTTCACTAAGTTGAAAAAGTATTGCATATGAGTTTACATGCAAGCAAAAAAAAGTGAGCTCATGATGCTATAAGTGGAGTTGAAATTTCAAATAAAATCAAAGATTCTTGAACTTTAGAATTCCATGGAACAAATTCAACTTGAAATAGATTCAATTTAAGGAAATGGAATTAAATGAATTTTCAAAGTCACTAGGTTGTGTAAATTACATATGAATTTACATGCAAGAAAAGAAAGTGAGATATGATGAGATATTTAAGTGGAGTTGAACTAATGAAATCAAATCTTAGAACATGAAAGTTTAAGAATTTCATAGAACAAATGCAATTGGAAATAGATGATAAGGAATTTAGGAAAAATGAATTTAAAGTCGCTAGATTTCAAGTATTGCATATGAATTTACATGTATGCAAGCACAAAAAGTGAGAGATGATGCTATAAGTGGATTTGAACTTTCAAATGAAAGATCAAATATTCTTGAACTTAAGAATTCTCCATGGAACAAATACAATTGGAAATAGATTCAATTTAGGGAAATGGCAAAATGAATTTTCAAAGTCACTAGGTTTTGTATTGCATATGAATTTGCATGCAAGAAAATAAAGTGAGAGGTGATGAGATATAAGTGGAGTTGAACAAATGAAATCAAATATTAGAACTTGAACTTAAGAATTCCATGGAAAAAATGTAATTGGAAATAGACATGATAAAGAATTTAGGCAAAATGAGTTTAAAACTTCACTAGGTTGAACAAGTAAATTTCATATTAGTTTACATGAAAGAAAAAAAAATGAGATCTATGATGCTAAAAGTGGAGTTGAGTTAAAATGAAATCAAAGATTCTTGAACTTAAGAATTCCATGGAACAAATACAATTGGAAATAGATTCAATTTAAGGAAATGGAAAAATAAATTTTCAAAGTCACTAGGTTTTGTATTGCATATGAATTTACATGCAAGAAAATAAAGTGAGAGATGATGAGATATATGTGGAGTTGAACAAATGAAATCAAATACTAGAACTTGAACAAGTAAGAATTCCATGGAACAAATGCAATTGGAAATAAACATGATAAAGAATTTAGGAAAAATGAATTTAAAACTTCACTAGGTTGAACAAGTAAATTGCATATGAGTTTACACGGAAGAAAAAAAGTGAGATCTATGATGCAATAAGTGGATTTGAGTTAAAATGAAATAAAATATTCTTGAACTTAATAATTCCATGGAACAAATACAATTATAAATAGATTCAATTTAAGGAAATGGAAAAACTAATTTTCAAAGTCACTAGGTTTTATATTGCATATGAATTTACATGCAAGAAAAGAAAGTGAGAGATGATGAGCTATAAGTGGAGTTGAACAAATGAAATAAAAGATTAGAACTTGAACTTAATAATTCCATGGAACAAATTCAATTGGAAATAGATGATAAGGAATTTATGCTTGAAATGAGTTTAAAACCTCACTAGGTTGAACAAGTATTGCATATGAGTTTACATGCAAACAAAAAAATGAGATATATGATGCTATAAGTGGAGTTGAGTTAAAATGAAGTCAAAGATTCTTGAACTTAAGAATTCCATGGAACAAATACAATTGGAAATAGATTCAATTTAAGGAAATGGAAAATGAATTTTCAAAGTCACTAGATTTTGTATTGCATATGAATTTACATGCAAGCAAAAAAAGTGAGAGATGATGAGCTATAAGTGGATTTGTAAAAATGAAATAAAAGATTAGAACTTGAACTTAAGAATTCCATGGAACAAATACAATTGGAAATAGGAATGATAAAGAATTTAGGAAAAATGAGTTTAAACTTCACTAGGTTGAACAAGTAAATTGCATATGCGTTTACATGAAAGCAAAAAAAGTGATATCTATGATGCTATAAGTGAAGTTGAGTTCAAATGAAATTAAAGATTCTTGAAATTAAGAATTCCATGGAAAAAATACAATTGGAAATAGATTCAATTTAAAGAAATGGAAAAATGAATTTTCAAAGTAACTAGGTTTTGTATTGCATATGAATAAATGCATGCAAGCAAAGAAAGTGAGAGATGATGAGCTATAAGTGGAGTTGAATAAATGAAAGCAAAGATAGAACTTAAACTTAAGAATTCCATGGAATAAATGTAATTGGAAATATATGATAAGGCATTTAAGAAAAATGAGTTTAAAACTTCACTAGGTTGAACAAGTATTGCATATGAGTTTACATGCAAGAAAAAAAAGTGAGATCTATGATGCTATAAGTGGAGTTGAGTTCAAATGAAATCAAATATTCTTGAACTTAAGAATTCCATGGAACAAATACAGCTGGAAATATCTATTCAATTTAAGGAAATGGAAAAATGAATTTTCAAAGTCACTAAGTTTTGTATTGCATATATGAATTTATATGCAAGCAACTTAGAAAGTGAGAGATGATGAGCTATACTTTGAATGTAATGAAATAAAAGATTCTTGAACTTAAGAATTCCATGGAACAAATGCAATGCTGATAATGACCTTATGACCATTTAAGGATATAATATGCAACATGAGACTAAATGAGATTATGACTAAGGTAAATATGCTATGCTACTAAGATTAAAAGGTATGCAAAATTAAATTGAGGGGATGAACCTTTGGACCTAGGAAAAAGGATGCTAACCAATCTAGATGATGACCAATGCTGTTTTTTTTAAATCAACATGAGTGAAAATGCAAGGTTGTTTTTTTCAACCAATGAAGCGAAAATGCAAGGTTGTTATTTTTAATCCAATGAGTGAAAATGCAAGGTTGGAATATTATTTTTAAACCAATGAGTGAAAATTCAAGGTTGTTCTTTTTAAACCAATGAGTGAAAATGCAAGGTTTTTGTTCTTTTTAACCAATGAAGTGAAAATGCAAGGTTGTTATTCTTTTTAAACCAATGAGTGAAAATGCAAGGTTGTTTTTCTTTTTAAACCAATGAGTGAAAATTCAAGGTTGTTTTCCTTTTTAAACCAATGAGTGAAAATTCAAGGTTTTTGTTCTTTTTAAACCAATGAACTTGAAAATGCAAATTGTTTTTTTTAAACCAATGAGTGAAAATGCAAGGTTGTTGTTCCTTTTTAAACCAATGAACTTGAAAATGCAAGTTTTTATTTTTAAACCAATGAGTGAAAATGCAATTTGATTTCATGTGCACTTTTATCTTCAATCACTTCCTAAAAATCCATATATAGAATCACTTGTAAATTTAAAAAACTTTACAATATGGAGAGTTTAAAGGGAATTGTACAAGCGTGTCAATCAATCCCCTTGTGGGTAATTACAATATAAAGATCCACATTATTTTAATAGGAAAATGGTTTATGTAAACCTAGGGTAGGGAAATAATTTGAAATAATTTAATACAGAAAATAAAAACCATGATAAAAAAGATAAACCCATATAAAAATATAATAATTAGTATTAACTTCCAAGTTATTTAACATGGTTTTCAAAATTGGAAATAGATTTATAAGGAAAAAATTGAGGTGTTAATAAAGGTCCTAAACACACGAGAGAGAGAGAGAGAGAGAGAGAGAGAGAGAGAGAGAGAGAGAGAGAGAGAGAGAGAGAGAGAGAGAGAGAGAGAGAGAGAGAGAGAGAGAGAGAATGAAATAAGCATGTACCTTGTTTCTTTCTATGATAATTTACCAAGTTTTGTTCATGCCTCTGTTGTTCTTGTTCTTCTAAATAATTTTATTGAGCCTTATTTTGTCTTTTTGATTGTTGTCCCATTTTCTTCTTCAAGTAAAAGATGACTCAAGACAAATCCTCTACCAAAAGTTTTATTCTCCAAAATTTGCCTTGATTGATAAAATGCAAAGTTCTCTTCTCTAAAATCTTCCCTCCTAGATAAAAGTGCAAAGTTCTCTTCTCCAAAATATTCCCTCTTTGATAAAAATGTGAATTAATCTTACAATGATATGAAAAAATGAAAAAATAAGCTTACAATATTTATATACATATGAAATTAAAAAGAAAAATAAAATTACATTCGTTGGCCAAGGGTTCGAGTGGATGTCGGCCAAGGGTTTGCTCTAACCACCCCGACCAAGTTATTTTAATATTATTTCATGGGGTTTGAGTGAACCCCCATTCACTTGAATCCCCATTTGAGCGAATGTGTCAAGGGGGGTTCGAGTGAAGGGGGGTTTGCTCAAACCCCAATTTTTTGCCCTTCTCCCCCTCTTGTATAAAATTTCTGCAAAATTTTGCCTTTCAAAGTTTGGGTTGAGGATGAAAATGGAGGAAACTTCACAGACCCAACTGGATGAGGGTAGTCCTCAAAACGAGCTATCCATCGAATATAATTTTAATATATTTTGGTTTTATTATGTATTTTTTTATTTTAATTAAACATAGGTTTTTCATCGAAAATCAAGTTCTCATTTCTGCACATGTGAAAAAATAGTAGATTATAAAAAAAAACTGAAAAATATATTCGTGCTAGGTATTGATGTCTTTGATCTAGTAGAAAAAAATGAATATCGATACATACAAAAAAAATTATGTTGTTTACGGTCCGCCTATGTCTAAATTGTAATTGGTTTGACTTCAAAACTTGATTAAGAAAAAAAATTCAATAAAACACTATGAAACAAAATGAACGTGCTAGATATCATAGTTACAAAACTAAATTAAAAAAAAATAGAATTTTATTCTTCATAGAAAAAAATTTATGTTGCTTACAGTGAGTATCACTCTTTAAAATGGTGTTTACTGTTAAAAACTAGTTTTCAAAGGAGATGGAAAAATAAATGCAATTTGATTCAATTTTTGTAAAAAAATATATATTTAGAATCTACAAAGAAAATTTCACAAATCACTAGTTTGCATCATTGTAGTGTTCTTTAATCAGCTTAATAACTAGGAACATGAATTCCTCTACCCAGGGATTGAATATCACAACCAGCAGTTAGAATCTGCTAAAGAACCTCATTTAATTATCAACCCAGGGACGTGAACTTGAAATGGGTAAGCACAATATATGCACTAATCACCTTTCCCAGATATGCATATCTTCCTAATAATGCCTAAACTGGAATTTCAGTTACTGAAATCAAATCTACTTGGATAAACTTGCTCAGAAATAAAAAATGAAAGATAAAACTATTCTGCATCTAGTGGCTGTAGGAACAGTTGACAGCTCTGTGTTTCTGCCAGTTGCAGGAACAGTCACATAAAATTAGATATAAAGGAAATGTAGCTATTCTAACTTGCAGAATGAAAGTATAGGCTGTTCCCTAAGTGGCCCCCCTTAGGTAATGCCAAAAGTAGATAATAGATTAGGCAAAAAACTTCATAAACTTTATTGATTCAAGGTAAATAATACATAGCACATAATCTCTTGACTGTACTTCTAAAACTGAAAATGTATTTACAATAGCAATCTTCCAGCCCATTCTCTAACTACTACTAACCTTCCCTTATAAAATGGGAGGTCTTTATTACATTCAACTAACTAAGCAAAGAGGTGGATAAAAATGTAAGAACTAAGTCAAACTGATTTATCAGTCTTAAAGCGCCACCATCCTAGATTTGTGTGCCATCAAGACACCTGTGCTAGATTTCTGAAACACTCCTCTTGCATGGTGGATGAGTTGAAACTACCTCCCTATTCTTCTGCTGCTAAACCAGTCTTCATTGATTTGGTCTTCTATCCTTCAAGTGGGAATTGAATTCCTTCCTTCAATCATGGTACCTACAAAATATCCTGCCAGCTATTCCTAAGGTAGAGAGTTATCTCAACACGTTCGACCTTTAAGATGATTCATTACTTCATTTATATATTTATTCAAGCATTAATCTAAAGCAAACATTATTCCAGACATGGCTATAGGAGTTTCAACAGTAGAGGCTGCAGAAAAGGTTTATCATCACACAAAGTTATAAGGAATCCATTAAACTAATAAAACATTCAAAGGTAATAATCATGGAAGACAACATAATATACTTATTATAATAAGCATAAAAATTTCATGTCTTATCCCATAATTAGTACTAAATGTTTTTTTTAGTAGAATGAAAAAGCATAAAAGTGTTTGTAAAAGTATGATCAAGATGTGCCAAAAACTTGGCTCATCATTCCCCTCAACCAACTATTTGCTGGACCCTTCAACAAATCTAGCATTTCTTCTCCTAGAAAATTCTCTTAAATCAGCATTCTACTGCTGTCCACACTCTCCATGTTAGAAACTCCAGAAGTGAGCTTGCATCGCTTCCAGCCTTTTCCATCTGTTATCTTTGGAACTCCTGTTATATACGATGTTGTCCCCCTGTATAGACAGTAATGGCCATAGGAGAATAGGTGGTTGCATAACCAAGGGCAACCAATTCTCCCTTTTTGTCCTGGCATTCCTCATGTATCTTTCCGCCCTTCTGGTTGCTGCATACAAGGTATTGGGAGTGTGTGGTTCTGCTCTTTTTAATTGAAATGGAAGATGCTCCCATCTTGTTTGAATATGTAGTTTTGTAGCACTAAGATCATTCTTTATTATCTGGGTATACTGAGAGAATACTTCTTGTCTCAAAGGCACAATTAGTGGCCTGGCTCTTTCATCTCTCCACAATTTCTTCCAATCAAAGTAGATACCCATCCCATTCTTTGATTCATTCCTCATAGATAATGGCATATTGACTTCATCATGCTAATGACTATCAAATTGTTCCCCCCTGCTTATCTCATTGGTGATCCAAGAGATCAAAGCGCTGATATGAATGTCCCCGACATAACATAAGGGTTTCCAATCCTTATCTTGAGGTACAACCAAATTATGCAGATAAAATTCACACTGGAGGTTCCTAATGTGCAGAGGTGAACCTCTATATGCCTCATAAAATTCTTTCGGGGTATCTAATGAAGGGTTTTTACCTTTCCAGATTCTAATCAATTGGAAGTTCAAGTACAACTCCTTGAGATACATTGCATAGATAGGTGAAAGTGCTCAACATTGCATCAGCCGTGGAACAAGCTCTACCGCCTGGTTGAGAGTGTCAGTTAAGTTAGCAATTTCCAGATTCTTGTTCTGGATTATCTTTTGTAATCTCTCAATCTCGAGTGTAGAAGTAGTTTGTTGATGTTGGAGTTCTTCAAAACATGTCATTCTTGTAGCAAAGTTCGTGACATGGAGGGGAGGTCTATGACTATAGCTTACTATAGGTGGCCCCTATATTTCTTTAGTTACATCCACTTTTCCTTGTTCTTCTTCTCCAATTACCTCTGTACTATTTGATTGTTAAGATTTTTCCTATCCTGAATTACCTTCCTATTTCCAACCTTCCTAAGCAATAGGAATCTCATTGGTCATGCTAATGTTTTCACCCTCTTCTTCTTTTGGTGGAATCACAACTGTTACCTCTTCCTTCTCAACAAATTTTTCTTCCTGTAGTTGTTCTGCCATACTTCCCTGCATCTGCTCTGCAATGGCAGCCAATTCATCTAGGCTAGCTCCTTTAGGTGTACTTACAGTCTCCTCAATAATAGGTTCCTCCATTTCTAGTATAGGACTGGAAGGTTCTAAGGTTGGTGGTGTGGCTGCAGTAGCATCAAGTGATTGATGGGCTGCCTGGTTCTGGAGTCTAGAACTCCTTCTTATGGGAGTAGGAATTGTCTTACGCTTCTTAAAGGCTTTTTCCATAGGAATAGAGAGGTGTTCCTTTCGTTTTCTTTTTATAGGCGTAAGGGTTGCCACAATGGGTGATTTCCCTTTCCTATCACTAGAAGAAGGCTCGAGATTTTTGGTAGGAGTTTGTGCCGATTGCTTGGAAGTTTTATTAAAAAGAGGAATGTCATCTTGTGAATCAGATGATTCCTGAGTAGGGGACATAGCAGCAAAGGTCTGGCCTATGGACTGTGAGGTTCATCGCTTGAAAGTAAGAGGTTCCCCTCTACGTCCAATATTTTGAATTTTAGGGTTGAAATTGACAATGAATTCCTCCCAGGTCATTCCTAATGCATCTTGGACAGATTTTTCAACAAGTAATTTAATAAGGCAGTGGTGGGATACGGAGTTAACCCTACCCTTTTTAAATTCAGCAGCACTATTTGATAGAAAATTGTAAAGGAAGTTGGGAATATTCATCAACAATCCATGGCATAAATAAGACAAAAGTTTGAAGTGATGAGAATGCAAGACTGAAAACCTACCTTTACAGGTTATGTATTTGATTATATATCCTACCCGTGACACCCAGTCCTGCGGAAGACTCATCCTTTGTGCACCTTTCTTATCTACCCATAGAGGAGGGTCATTTGGCCGAGTAAACTCTACCTTGGCACTCTTTGCATCCCTTCCCTTAGGAAATGGCTCTTCGACTTGAGGTAATCCCGTTATCTCTGCAATTCTATCAATTGATGCATTCACCGTTATACCTCTAAGTTTTTCTTCCCCTTCTTGAAATGTCCTTGTAAACTCTTTTGCAATGCCTTCATCAAATTTTTCAAGTTTTAGGAAGTAATTAAGCCACCCATATTGTCTGAATGGCGGCACATGCAACACATCCTGCAATAGGATGTTATGATCTGTAGGCTCATGTCGAATCGGTTGACCTCCCATCTCCTTAGTTTTATGATCCCCTGGCTTTTCCAAACTTGCACAACTAATGAACTTCCTGCAACCCCAATTCTACAACACTTTGCCTCCCCTCAACCGAAACTTTTGAACCACTCTTCAAAAGATACATAAAATATAGGAAAAGAAATTCAACATTCAATATTTTTGAAGGAGTAAGTAATCATAGTTGAGCGAAACACATTTAGGTTTATAATTACAGGAGGGAATGGTGTTCAGTTCTTTTAATTATGGATTTAAAAAATTCGGCGCTCATGCCGAAATGATAGTGACAATGGTTGTGACAAGGCCTTAAGGCGACGACAACAATTATGTGGCACAAAGTTTGAAATATAGAAAAACGTGCTCAATCGTGTGGAAAGGCCGAAGGATCGACAACCATAAGGGATGGAGTTTGCAATAATTAATACCGTAATAAATGTAATAAATGAAACAACTAAGCAATCTTAAAGTGAAGTGGAGCTCACCTAGATGGAACCACCGTAATTACCTGATGTGACTTCACTTCTTTATTGGAAAATGTGATCCATAGAAACATGGATGGTATGGAGAGTGGTAGGTGGGTGAGGTGGCAAAAAGAGTGTGAGTGTATGGATTCCAGATGGAGTGAGTGAATGGAATGGGGATCTGAGTGGATGATCCCTTTATTATGACAGTTTTATGCACTTTTTATGCAAGGCCTAGGGAATTGAGTTGTGACTCAATTCCTTTGGCTGTAGGATCAATGGTTTCCTGCACAAATTCGAACTGCTTTAAAAATTCTTCCCTGTCAATGGGCTTATAGTAGAGCTTTAGGTGATGGCCATTGACTAACAGCTTGAACCGGACCTCATCAATGGTATTCAATTGTACAACACCATTTGTGAATACTTCTTCTACTTCGTATGGACCCAACCATCTAGTTTGCAATTTGCCTTGACTATCTTTATATCTTGAGTCATAGAGCAAAGCCCAATCTCCTACTTTGAATTTCTTGTCTTTAATGTACTTATCATGCCACTTTATTCACTGGTTTTGTATTATCTCAGTGTGCTGTAGGGAATTCTTTCGGAGCTCATCTAAGGCATTGAGTTGCATGAATTGTTCCTTTTGTGCAGTTGTTAGGTCCATATTCATTTCCATTGCTATCTTAAGGGTTTTATGCATCACAACTCTTTTTCCATACACCATTTCAAAGGGTTTATATCTTGTAGTAGCCTTCCATGTAGTGCGGTAGGCCCATATAGCATTTGGTAACCTTGCAGCCCAGTCCTTTCTATGCAAATCTACAGTCTTAGTCAGAATTGCCTCAATATATCTATTGGTGATCTCCACTTGGCCATTAGCCTGTGGATGATAAGGAGTTGATTTCCTGTGGATTATGTTATATTCATTGACTAAGGCTGTAATCAAAGTGGAGGTAAACTATGCTCCCTGATCAGTGACTATTTCCCTAGGAACACCAAATCTGGTGAAGATCTCCTCATAGAGGAATTCTGCCACCTTATTATCCCTAGCATGCTTCATAGGTCTAGCTTCTACCCACTTTGTTACATAATTTGTGCATACAAGGATATAAGACTTACCATTTGAAGGTAGATCAATTGGCCCTACAAAATACAGTCCCCATTTGTCAAAGGGTGTAACAATCACTTAGGGAAATAGAGGCATTTCGTCTGATCTGGTTGGTCTTCCCATCCTCTGGCATCTGTCACATATTTTGGTGTATTTGGTTACATCTCTATGCAGAGTTGGCCAATAGTAGCTAGTATTTAAGATTTTCATTGCTATCCTTTTTGCAGCAAAATTTCCCCCACATGGTTCATCATGGCTTGCATGCAGTATATCATGAGTATCTTCCTCTCGTACACATCTCCTCATAACCTGATCTGGCCCTGTATAAAACATGCAATCTGTAATCCAAGAAAAGTTAAAACTTTTCTCTACCAATAATCGCTTTTCCTTAGGGGAGAATTGAGGAGAAGTTCTTCCTACAGCCAAATAATTTGCTATATCTGCATACCATAAGTGAATGACCTTAATTGCAAAGAGATGCTCATTAGGAAAGGAATCTTCAATAAGTGTAGAGTTATCTTGCCTTTGAATTCTAGACAGGAAATCAGCAACCACATTGGCTTTACCTGGCTTGTCCACAATTGTAATGTCAAATTCTTGCATGAGCAACAACCATCTTGCTAGTCTTCCTGTTATTGAACTCTTGTTCATAGGATACCTGATTGCTACATGATCGGTGTGGACAAATATCTGATAGCCTATTATATAATGCCTGAATTTGTTGAGGGCATAAATTATTGCTAACATTTCTTTTTCTGTAATAGTGTAGTTGAGCTCGGCTCCCTGTAAGTTCTTGCTGATGTAATACAGTGCATATTCAGTTGAACCACCCTTTTGTCCTAAGACAACACCAATAGCATAATCTGATGCATCTATATGAATATGGAATGGAAGTGACCAATCAGGTCCTTTCAACACAGGTGCTTGTGTAAGAGAAAGTTTCAGATCAAGGAATGCTTTTTCACATTCTGCTATCTAGGAAAACTCTGCATCTTTCCTCAGCAAACTATATAAAGGGCTTTCTGTTTGGCTGAAGTCTTTGATGAATCTTCTATAATATCCAGCATGTCCTAGAAAGCTTCTTAGTTCCTTTTGCTTCGTAGGAAAGGAAAGATTAGAGATGACTTCAATCTTAGAAGGATCAACCTATATTCTTGCAGCAGAAATATAGTGACCAAGCACTATTCCCTCTTGCATCATCATGAAACACTTTTGACTATTTAGTGATAGGTTATGATCTTCACATCTTTGTAGTACCTTTTTCAAGTTAGCTTGAGCTTCCTCAAATGTTGCACCATAAATAGTAAAGTCATCCATGTATATCTCCATGCAATCATATGATATGTCTGAGAAAATACTTATTATTGCTCTTTGGAAATTTGTAGGTGCATTGCAGAGGCTGAAAGGAAAAATAGAGTAGGAAAATGTTCCCCATGGGCATGTGAAAGTAGTCTTTTCTTGATCCTCAGGAGCAATCTTTATTTGATTGTATCCATTGAACCCATCAAGGAAAGAGAAATACTTCTTCCCTGATAAATTATCCAGCACTTGATCAATGAAGGGAAGAGGAAAGTAATCTTTCTTTGTTGTAGAGTTGAGCTCCCTATAATCAACACACACTCTCCATTTCCCTCCTTTTTTAGAACAATAACTAGTGGAGAAACCCACTGGCTATTTGAGATTGGGTAGATAAAACCAACATTCAACATCTTCTGTAATTCTTCTTTAACAATTTCTCTCAAAGTTGGATTGATTCTCCTTTGGGGTTGCCTAATAGGTTTGAACTCACTATTGATGAAAATTCAGTGTGTACATAACTTTGGATCAAGTCCTTTCATGTCACTATAATCCCAAGTAAAAGCTAGTTTATGGGTAGTAAGCATTTTAACCATTGACTCTTGTTGCTTGCTGGTAAGTTTATTGTTAATATTCAAAGTTTTTTCTGCAACTACTTCCACTTGGGAAGTCAATTCAAGCATGGATATATCAGAAAGAAAAAACATGTTTACTTTGTGGGGCAATAATGTGTGCAAATAGTCAGTTGCTGCAGGATAATGAGCTGATGTGGGCGAAGGAAGAATGGTCTGCAAGGTGCATGGACTTTCTTCACAGTGAGGGTGTTTAATACAATAATTATTCAGTAGGACATTGTATAGTATCTCTTCCTCCTCCTGTTGTGCAATGAAAGGCTCTTTGGTAATCATCATGAGACTGGCCACCGAGTTCACTTCCTCTTGTTCTCCCAAATCTGGCCAAACAGCCTGCCCAGACTCAAGTTGAGGTTGGGCTGGAGACTAGAGGGTAAGTTTTTTGTGTTATATCCATTAGAGATTGTCATGTTATCATTCCTACATCCAATGTAAGCATCTATAGTGGCTAACCACGACCTTCCTAAAATTATAGGATAACCTCCTAGTGATGCTTTTGGAGACAAAATCATAAAATCAATAGGATATTCCCTTGAATCTAGTGTGACAACTAAGTCTTCCACTACTCCATCAGGTTTGACAGTTGAACTATCAACAAGTTGCAAGACTATAGGTGTAGGTCTTAGGTCGAAAATAATTAGCTTTAGTACAAGGTCTTTGGTCATGACATTGATAGCAACTCCAAGATCTACTAAAGCATTTTTAATTTGAACCCCATTAATATTAATTTCAACAACAGGGCTGCCAGGGTCTGAATATTTTGGGATGGTAAGCTTCCCTAGCATCAAATTAGAGAGTTGGCCTAAGACATGAGCAGTCTGAGGGTCTTTTTTCTTCCTACCTGGCTTCTTTAGACATGCTTCTTTGATGGCCTTGTTGTAGATTGGTACTTCCTTATTTTCTTGGAACAAAAGAATTTTTACACATATGTGCTTTAGTTGGTCAAGAATGTCAAAGGTAGGCTCTTCCTGCTTTTTCACAATCTCACCTTCCAACCTTTGTGGGAAAGGAGGTGACGGTTTATTGGATACCTTAGGTAATAATGGAGTCTGAATTGGCTCATTGGGCTGGACTAGGCCATTGGCATATTCTTCTTGCTCAATCTCCTCAGATGGAAATTCTGAGATTATGGGAGGAGATGGTGTGGGTAACACCGTTCCTGAACGTAAGTTGATATTATTCAGATTGAGAGCATAGACAGGCTGATGATTAGGATCAGCAAAATAAACTTTTTGTTGTTGCTGCTGCTGAGGCTGATTATTTGGATTGGGTGCTACTTGAGCAGGTAGTTGGGTTGGCTTTGGATTCTGGCTTTGATTGGCTACAAGAGGTGGCATAATTGACTGTTGCTGGGGTTGCTGCAGGAAACCAGTGGGTGGATTTGACCATTGTTGGGCTCCTCTCCACTGGTTAGACTACTGCCAATTCCCCTATGGAGGTTGCCACTGATTTTTTTGTGGTGACTGTTAGTTCCCTTGTGGGGTTGCCAACGATTTTGTTGAGCATTTGGTCAAGGATTATTCCATTGAGGTTGAGAATACGGGCCATAATTTGGAGGGTACTGGTTCTGCCACTAATGAACCAAAATTTTGCAAGGGGTCCTAAGGCATACCTTGTCTTGGGGCCCAAGGCCCGAGTTGAGCAATGAAGAACACTTCTTCCTCTCCTTCAATGGTTTTGAACTCGGTAGGAAGATGCTGGACCTCCAAATTGGCCATTGATTTGCATTTGCAATCCTTCTTCCTTTGTCTGTAGTGAGGGAAATATTCAGCTAGCATAGCATCAACCTCCTCTTTCTTCCTTCTAGCTTGCATGGTGTCTAGTTGAGCAGCTACATCATTTATAATAGCTTGCTTGAAGTTGGACAAAAGATTAGAGAGTTCTCCTTTTGATACGCCTGAGCCACTTCCTTTTGCAACAGAGGGTCTGAACCCCCTGCCTTTCTTCACATTTGCCTTAGAGTAATTGAGACAGATTTTTTTAATGTCATCCCAACTGCTTTGGGTGATATCTCCTCCAGACATGAGTTCTAGTGCTTCCATGCAAGTATCATTGACTCCTCGTAGGAAGAGAAGTTTTTTAGACTCCTCATTTAGTTGGTACTGAGTGTTTTTCTGCACACTGAACAGGAACCTGGACACATAATCTTCCAAGGTTTCATCCTCCTTTTGTGACATCTTGAAGATGTCATCTCCTCTCATATCATTCCCCCTATAATATTCTTTATACTTTCCTAAGAACAACTCCTTCAATTCATCCCAAGTGGCCACTGCATTGCCTCCTAATCCCATGAACCATCTTAAGGTTGACTTCTTTAAAGTAGAAGGAAACAATTTCATCTTATGTGCTTCAGTAGTATAATCATAAATCCGACATAGGATGTCAAACTCAAACAAGAAGGTATGAGGGTCTTCTCTAATAAGGCCATAGAATTTCGGAAGTAATGAGGTAGGGATATTTTTGAGATTATTATTGTCATGTAGGTCAGGGAGTGGAAATGAAAAAGTAGGCCTTGCCATCCTTGGTGTTGGTCTTGGGTTAGCTCCTGGCTGGTAGATGACAAGGGCAAGTGGGTTATTATGGGGGTCCTGGTTATTGAAACTGTGTAGGTTATTCAATTGTGTTGTGAGTAAATCAAGGTTATCAGGCTCATCAAACAGGTTCAAACTTATCTCTGAGGAAGAAGAAGATGAAGTGACTAGGTCTTGACCAGCATCCAAATATGGTTCTTCTGGGACAATTTCTGGGTCAATTTCTTGGTCAATTTCTTGGATATCTAAACTTCGAGGAAAGAATCTTCCAAATTGGTCTCTTCTTTTAAGCATATAGTAAAAAGTAAGTCTAAAATATGGAAAAATATTGGAATAGTGAATTTTGATCTAAACACTAGGAATAAAATTTCAAGCTACCTACTAGCATGCCTACAATAGGTCTTTAGTTTGACACCATCCCCAACAATGGTGCCAAAAATGTAGTGTTCTTTAATCACCTTAATAACTAGGAACATGAATTCCTCTACTCAGGGATTGGACATCACAACCAGTAGTCAGAATCTGCTAAAGAACCTCATTTAATTATCAAACTAGGGACATGAACTTGAAATGGGTCAGCACAATATATGCACTAATCACCTTTCCCATACATGCATAACTTCCTAATAATGCCTAAACTGGAATTTGAGTTACTAAAATCAAATCTACTTGGATAAACTTGCTCAAAAATAAAAATTGAAAGATAAAACTATTTTGATTCTAGTGGCTACAGGAATAGTTGACAACTCTGTGTTTCTACCAGCTGCAGGAATAGTCACATAAACTTCTATAAAGGAAATGCAACTATTCTAACTTGCAGAATGAAAGTATAGGTAGTTCCCTAAGTGGGCTCCTTAGGTAATGCCAAAAGTAGACAATAGGTTAGGCGAAAAACTTCATAAACTTTATTGATTCAAGGTAAATAATACATAGCACATAATCTCTTGACTGTATTTCTGTAACTGAAAATGTGTTTACAATAGCAATCTTCCAGCCCATTCTCTGAAGGAGAATGGGCTATTTATTGAAAATGGATTCTAACTACTAACTAACCTTCCCTTATAAAATGGGAGGTCTTTATTACATTCAACTAACTAAGCAAAGAGGTGGATAAAAATGTAAGAACTAAGTCAAATCAATTTATCAGTCTTAAAGCACCACCATCCTAGATTTGTGTGGCATCAAGAAACCAGAGCTAGATTTCTGAAACACTCCTCTTGCATGGTGGATGAGTTAAAACTGCCTCCCTATTCTTCTGCTGCTGAACCAGTCTTCATTGATTTGGTCTTCTATCCTTCAAGTGGGAATTGAATTCCTTCCTTCAATCGTGGTACCTACAAAATATCCTGCCAGCTATTCCTGAGGTAGAGAGTTAGCTTAACATGTTCGACCTTTAAGACAATTCATTACTTCATTTATATATTTATTTAAGCATTAATCTAAAGCAAACATTATTCCAGACATGGCTGTAGGAGTTTCAATAGTAGAGGTTGCAGGAAAGGTTTATCATCACACAAAGTTATAAGGCATCCATTAAACTAATAAAACATTCAAAGGTAATAATCATGGAAGACTTAGCATAATATACTTATTATAATAAGCATAAAAAGTTCATGTCTTATCCCATAATCAGTACTAAATGTTTGTTTCAACAGAATGAAAAAGCATAAAAGTGTTTGTAAAAGTGTGATCTAGATGTGCCAAAAACTTGGCTCATCAATCATCTTCAAATTCTTCATGGTTTAGCAGCTATAAGTGCCCGAAAGTGAAGATTTAGTTAAAAATTTCAGTTCAATGTCTAGTTTGGCCAAAAATTGTAAACTGGTATTATGGGATCACTTGAGAAATCAAAGCATGAAACATAACACATTTGAAAGAAATAATAGGTAAATACCTTTCAAATGAAAAAATTTTGAGTAGACCAAGAGTGGTGAATGAAAATGCTCCTCCAGGATAACCAAGTCATCATGACTCACTCGAAGAAAAATATCCTCTATAGGTCCATCATGAAATCACATCCATACCCAGGTGAGGACTCCTCAGTATTTCTATTGAACCCTCCAAAGAGTAACTGTCTCAAGAAAATGTCTCTAATCCCAAGAGAACTCCATCCTCACCTATGTCTCCAAGTATCCATGAGCACCTGAAACCGATCAATACATGCCAAACTCCAAATGCAACATAGCACTATCATGAAGTAATTAATCAAATGATCAATGTACTCAAAACAAAGAGAACCACAAAGATCAATGTGAAAGATCCAACCGTAGAATCATGAACCTATCATGACATCATGATCTAACCATCTCCTCCTAGGAGATCACATGCACCAATGTATACATCTTGGTCTCAAGAGAACATGTAACATGCCAAAATATAAAATGGTATCAAGAGTAAACTATGAAATAATAAGACTCACACTTTGAACCAAGAAACCCCATCTCTAATCACATGAAGATAGCCATTACCAATGATGCATCCATGTCACTTCCAATAACTCCCACTGAACCATGATACCGAGCTACACATGGCATTGTGATTACCATCTCCTCCATGAAGATCATATAGGTCTACACACACTCAACTGTAATGTTAGTAACATACAAGTGAAACCCAAGATATCCAAACCAATAAGATACATACAAATGCCATAAAATCATCACAAACCAATCCAACACCACCAAGACATCACTATCAAAAGCTCCCATAGAAAGTGTATAACCAATGAATGTACCAAGCTATCATGACATCATGATCAAACCACATGCTACAAGTCCCATCAACTAACTAATTAGCCACTCTAACCATCCATCTTCATATACCAAAGCAATATACCAATGCACACATGACCACAGACAAGGCCAACTAACAAAGTTTGCAACAACAATGAATCAAACCTGGTGGATATAGACAGTCCACATGCGAGTCATCCCACTACAACCCAATAGGTTGTACACGCCTACAAGTTGCATACATCATAGATCCAACCACTAAAACATGCAAAATTCTCATCACATTAGTAACCTACAAACCGAGCTATCAATGAAGATAATCCAGTAGACATCAAGACTCAAACACAAAATCGACCATAGATCTAATTTGCCAAACATTTCCACAAATGAGTAACCAAATTCAAGGAACCAAATAAACATCAAGAAGATAAGAACAATCTCCTAACACCAAACTAAATCACCACCAAACAACCACATGCATGATCATGTCGTTCCAATGCATCAAATGTACCTGCATACCCATGACACCATAATCATAGCCATTGTTGTACTTGCATTCAACTATCACCCATACGAGACTCCAAGTCTCCACTCATGTTAAACTATATCCTCAAAATAAAAGACAACTTGTGTACCTGTCACCATCAAAGTCCAACTCTAAAAAAACACCTGTAAACCTATACTAAGAAGCAACAAATTGATAATCAACTGTACCATCATAAATATCATATAAAAAATATGTACTCCCTCAAGTTTTTGCCTCTTGACTCATCTGAATGCTCACAAAATAATACCCCAAATCTCAAGCACCTGCAAGTGTTCAAACAAGTACAAAAATCATCCTACACCATAAACTGATAAACAAATTGAACCACTATGTAGTACACTGTAAATTCTCTCCAATGCCTATTCAAAATCAAAAATCTATTCCATATGCAAAAGTTGTGACCCAAACTATGAAATTGAGAACATTTGACTTATGGGCCCCAAAAAATGATGAAAATAGAAAAATCGTGGAATCAAACCTGTACCACTGCATAGTACTCGGGACCAACTTTCCAATGAGTATAAGAAGTCAAAAACCCGAGCTACTAGGTGAAAATTATGCAAGTTTGAAAAAATCGTCTGATTTTCCCATGTAGAGGATGTTGAGGTAGCCCCTGGGCTGAGCCACCGATGGCCCACCGATGACGGTGGCCGATCAGTGGTGCCCAGGTGGTAGACCTCAAAAAATGTTTAAATCCGATTTAATTTCTAGCTTTGAAAATTTTGGCAGACTCCACAATGGATTAAAATCCATTTAAAATTTCATTTAAACAAAATGCATTTAAAATATGTTTTAGGCGGTATATTTTTTCATGGAGGTGGTTTAATATTATTCAGGCCCCATGACAATAACTGATAGGACTACCGTCGGTAGGGGAGGTACGGGGTTTGTGGACACTGCTCCCCCCCCCGCCCCCCCCAAAAAAAAAAACATAAAAAAAATAAAAAATCTCTATTTTAATTTTTCAAACCTTTTTATTTATTTATTTTTTTAAATATTTGTAGGCGGATAAAAATTGTGCAAAATTATTTTTTTAAATATTTTATTTTTCTTGCAACAGGGTTGTATGACCGAATAGACCTTTGACTAAATTTTTTTTGTATTTTTTTCCAACTTCTTCAAACTAGGTCAAATTTTATGTCATTTTTCTTGTCTCGGGCCTCCTGGATCCAATGGTGAGGTCCGTTTTGTCTCAAGAGGTCATCCATGAAATTTTCTCTACAAAAACCTCATATGAAAACTCAAACCAATAAACCCTCTTTGACCCAAAATTTGAAAACTTTGGATTTGCAATAAACCCAACAAATCTTGACAACCCAAAAGCCCAAATCTGCAAATAAACACTTGCATTTCATGTGTTCCATATCTTGTAATGCCTCAAATATTTCATGCATAACCATGAATTCAACTTTCAAAAACCTCACAAACTAGGGTTATAACAAAAATCGATCAACCATGAAAGCTCTGATACCACTTGTTAAGAAATATTGCGTTCAACCCACTAATTATTCCATTTCCTATATATCCCCATGAGAGATAAACGTGCATATAAGTAACCATAATGCATAGATAAAATAGATAAGACACGAGATAACACATGGTATACCCTGGGAAAATCCTCAAGAGGGAAAAACCCAACCTCCAAAAGCATCCTTACTCCATCATATTATTTAGTAATAAAGTAATACAAGATTTACAATATTGAATACCTCTGAAGTATCAAGCCTCTCAATGCATCCTCATGTTTCCAAGCATGAATCCACACATCCCATGCCATGCTTCACATATGCATTCCTCAAATAGACTCAATAATGACAACCAACTCACCCAACCAACCTTTACCATTAAACATGTGTTTGCTTTTATAGACTCAAGCTCACACAAATACAACCAAGTGGTAAGATAAAACCATGTTCCACGAAACCACTAACCCCTTATTTAATATTGGGTACTAAGTTTTCACATTTTAAATATTCCCCAATATTAAATTATTATGACATGTCTACCACACATTAAATAATAATACAATGTTGCAATACAACATAAAGGGGTACCCAAATAATTACCTAGAGTGATTAACCACACCACCTAGGTGCATCACAACTAAATAATTATTTAATTACAACATTACAATAAATCAAATTATGCAATTGTGTACAACACCATATCCCAACATAAACAGGTACTCATTTTAAAAATAGAGCGGGTTCCCATTTTAAAATGAGTACCTGTTTTAAAGCAGGTACCATTCTGAAAATTTTCAAAAATAATTTTTTTAAAAATAAGTACTTGTTCTAAAAAAATCCCAAAAATTGATTTTTTAAAAACAAGTACCTCTTCTAAAAAATTCCCAAAAATAGAATTTTTAAAAAATGGGTACTCGTTCTAAAAAAAATTATATTTTTGGAAATTTTTAGAACAGGTACCTCTTTTTTGAAGCTAGAATCCCCAAACCACTTTTTGCTTGAGTTTTAGGTTCGGGAAAGGTTTGGTAACCCGATCCTTAGATTTTGACTTGCAACTAAAAAACTAAGGTAGATTCAAGAGAAATGTCCAACTTTGGCAATATAGCTGATCAACGTTTTTTTAGAATTAATCTATAAAATTAAAACCCATTATAGATCACGATGTCTTGTTTCCAAATATATAATTTTTTCTTAAGATTGGATTATGTTTTCTATTTTTTAATTAATTTATAAGCAAATTGGTCCATAAACTTAAAATATCAGACTTTTTTTGTTTTTTAATAACATTTGTTTGGTTAATATTTTTGAAAAAAATATATATGACATCAATTTTCAGACAATTCTCTACACAATTATTTGTTTTTCAAAAAATATTTAGTTTAGGTCCAATTATGCTATCCTTACACGTTGATTTTTAAAAACAACAATTAAGGCCAATAAAAATTCAATAAAAATAATTACGAAAAAAATCCTCATCAATATACATGTTGTTACATATCTTTCCCAAAAAGGAATTAGAAAAATACTTTTATTTAGCTCAAAAAATGGTGTTCATACATGTGCATGGTATGGTAAAAAAAGTGATTTTTATGCATGCCTATTAAAATTTAATTTCTATCATCTACCTGTATTAGAATAAATTACATATTTGGAAACTAGATTCAAAATACTAAATCTCATAGTACCGATTTTTTTAAAGATTCATTGAGTAAGTGCTTCAAATTTTCAGTCCAAGTGTGATATTTTTTGAAAAATAGCAAAAACACTTCCACTTTTTGAGCTTTTTGTGAACCCAACTTCTTGCATCAACCTATTTGTCATATCAATAAGTTCATAAGTTCAAAAACTTTTTGATATGCTAACATGGCTCGCAAGTTCTCTATTTCTATGCAAGTGGAATGATTTTTTATTTTTTTGCTAGTTCACAAAGATTGTGAAAGTACATCAAAGGGAAAAAGGAATGAGTTCAATATGTTGGTAAGTTTGCAAGTTCACAAACCCATGGAAAGTGTGACAAGGAGAAGGGATGAGTTCATTGTGTCAAAAATTTAACTAGTTTATGAACTTCCCAAAAGGCTAAAATGGTTCTTAAGTCACAAAATGAGCTGATTGAAACTAACACCACCATTCATCACCATCACAATAAGAATGCTACATATTTTTCCCCATGTCAGGTGGGTGCACCTTAATATCTTCTTGAATTAAAATCAAATTAGTCCTAGGATAATTAGACATCCATACTTGAGCTCTATCCTCTCCCAAAACTTCTTGTGATATGAAATGATTGGCAGCCCAGTCTGCAACCTTGTTCCCCACCCACTTGATGTGGGAGAACATTATTCTCTTGAAAACCTTAGCCAATTGATGAATTTATTCCATTAACATGATCCCCAATCTCCAACTTTGAGAGAGACCACTGTTCAAGATATTAATTATTAACTTTGAATCTCCGACCCAGATTTGTTTCCACCCCTCCTTACTAGCTAACAGGAGACCATTCCATAATTTTCTAGCCTTCACTTTTTTGTTGGAGTTAATACCAAAATTGTGTGCATAAACCCCCAAGGGTTGATCTTTATAGTCTTTAAATACCCCACCTCCTCTAAGCGAACTGAGATTGCTCTTAGCTACCCCATCAAAATTAAGTTTTACCCAATCTTGAGCCAAGCATGACCAAATACTCTTCATATCCATATTCTTGTCCTTGATTTTGCCACCTAGCCATCTACACTGAGGCCAAACATTTTCCTAGATCTCTTCCTCCTGCCTAACCTTCTAGTCCTCTGATTTATGGACATCATCAAGTTTTCAGATATAACTCTCCAGCTGATCCTAAATCTTGTCTAACCCTCTCTCCCGCTCTTGGTAAAACCTCCTGTTACATTCCAACCATAGCCCGTGTTAGCATTTGTATCCAGATTAGTTGACCTAGATGATCTACCTTGGCTACTTGAAACATCCAGTTGTGAGAATAATTAGTTTTGGATACGAGAATTGATAGTTACCAATGCAATATGGATACTAGATATATCTCCATGTACATGATATACAATTTCCCTTGAATTTTTTTCATATCCTTCATATTCTTGGCTTATTCCCTTACCACTTTCATGGATATGGTATTCATCTCCTATACTAATCAATCACCTTTGTTATGAGTCCTACCAAGAGTATAGGAATCCTTGCCCCTACCTCTAGTTAGTGGTTTAGCTATATAGTGAAAAATCTAACTTTTTGTTGAGATAAACTTAACTGGATGCTATAGAAAAAATTAAAATCCTAAATTAAAATTCCAAATACTACACCCATAATGATTTTTGTAAGCTTTCCAAAAAAATATAAAATGTTACATAAATTGTATCCTATAGAGAGTTTATGAAAAAACTAAAATTATAATCATTAAGGAATTTAGAGTCATCTTCAGCTCACTCTTTAGGGTTTTTCATAAAATTTAAGAGTGCAACATGAGAGCTACTAGTTTAGAATTAGAGATGATAGTCGATATCTACCTAGGTGTCATCCATGTATAGAGGTACATTCTTAAGTGAGAGGTAGGATATTTTAGTGTACAAATAGCTATACTGACACTATCAAATGATGTTCTCATCACTTGTTTTATGGTTCAACCACATAGTGCATAGATAATAATCCAAGAATAGGAGGTGGAGATCAACACACTATAAGAGGAGGTCAATTAGCTTCATAGGATGAAACTAATATTTTAAGATAGATCTCAATCTCATCCTTAGATGAGACCAATGGTAGTGTTCAAAGTGATTTGAGAGAACCTCCCCTTGAGAGATTTTAAAATTTTGAATTTGGGAAGGACAATTCTAAAACCATAAGGATGTTCTCATAACTACAAACTAGTCGTAGAACATGAAGGGGTCAAATTAAAGTGGGTAATATTTGTATCGAAATATGTGCATGTATGGGTGTGATAAATAAGTACATATGTTGAATGTGTATGGATGTGGGTAAATAGAAGGAGAATAAGAATATGTGCAATTGATAGGTGGGCGTGAAGGGGCAAAGGACTTGGCTTTGCATAAAATTATACCATTTGTTAATATGTATATGTATTAAGGTAATCTTCTCAAAATGGACACAAAACTATTTGGGAAATGACATGGATATGTAAATCTCCTCATTGTTGTAATATATCACTTATTTATGAACAACTTGACTTGACTAATTTATAACTCTTACTCTATTTCTATAAATAAATTGCAAAATAAAACTCATTTTTATGTAGCATACTACACATCTCACAACTCATTTTTATCTAGAAATTTCACTCACCACTATGTATATAAAACATAGGATGTGCCATTCATTTTTATATAAAAAATATTTCTAATATACCACTTATTTATTATCAACTTACTTTGACAACTTCTTTCAATATAGAGATTCCATTCCACCATTTTTTAATATAATTTCCTATAAATATATTATATATATAAAATTTAATCTTTAATATGAACTAAAAATACAATATACTTTATGTTAACAATCTGGGCAAATCTATAAAAATATTTTTAATTTTTCTTATTTTCCACCAACCCTCCACTTCCACTGTTATAAATAAGAATAATCTAATTTATTATTATTGTGATATAAAAAATATTTTATTAGATATTTTCTATGCATTAAATATACTTATATTAAATTTACTTAACTAAGTTCATTATAACTTAAATTAAAATGATTAAATGTATTCTATTTAATAGAATGGGAATATACCTCATATCCACAAAACTTTGAAATGGTATTTTTGAAAGGTGTACAAAGACATCACTTGCCCTCTCAAAAATCAAAATATATATTAAAATAAACTTGACAAAACATAATAATATTAAATAAAAGATTGATAATGAAATGACTATTAAAAAAGAAGTTTTGATAAATAATGACAAATAATAAATTATTAAATGTACTCTATATAATATGATGAGAATAGACTTCTATCCACCAAACTTTAAAAAATCATATTTTTGAAGGACATACAAGGATATCACTTACCTTGTAAAATATCATAATAAATATTAAAATAAAGTTGTCCAATTATAACTAATATCCAATCAAAGGTTGATAATGAGATGATATTAAAGTAAGCTTAATAAATATTTAAAAAAGAAGGTTGACAAATAATGACAAATAATAAATTATTAAATACACTCTATTCAATATAATGAGAATAGACTCTATATCTACAAAACTTTAAAAACATTATTTTTGGAGAGTGTACAAAGACATCACCTACCCTTTCAAAAATCTTAATAAATATAAAAATAAACTTGTCAAATCATAATAAATATTAAATTAAAAGTCATTTTGTTGGAAGGTTTTATATCAAACGGACATAATTATATAACTACTTGATAATAGAACAAATATTAAAATAATTACAATAAATATTAAAAAAGAAAGTTGATCAATAATAACAAATAGTATATTATTAAATATGCCCTATTTAATATGATTTGAATAAATCACATATTCACAAAATTTTAAAAATACCATTTCTCAAGAACATTCAAAGACATTACCTACCCCTCAAAAACCATAATAAATATTAAAATAAACTTATGAAATCGTAATAAATATTAAACCAAAAGTTAATGATAGAAAAATTACTAAAAATAAAATTAACAATTCATAATAAACATTTTTTTAACAAGGTTGACACAGAATGACAAATAGAAAAGCAGAAGCTACGCAACCGTGATCAATATTATTTGGATTTGGACTTTTTCATGCTGCTTTATTTAATGTTCGATGGGAGTTTCAGGATTGAACATATTTGGTATCTCAAACGATTTTTTATAATGCATTGACTCAGCATTTTGTTAATACTGGTGAGAAGTATATTCGTGATCCTCCATCAACAGTGCATCTTACATGCCTGCCTTAAATAACAAACAGAATTACACTTTCTCCCTTACTTTTTTCTGAGTTCAATGCTAGGCAAGTTTGGAATACAGAGGAAGATGAAGATGGTTTTAGTTTGTATCCTCCTAGTCTTATTTTTCTCTGCACTACCCATTTCTTCTTACATTTCCCATTCATCTTCTCCTTCTCATTTTTCTGATGAAGAAGCTCTCTTGGCTTTCAAGAGATCCCTCATCCTCGATTCTTACAATTCCTTGTTTGATTGGACTCCCAATCATTCTTTCTGCAATTGGACTGGGGTTGCTTGTTCATCTTCTCATCAACGTGTGGTTTCCTTGAATCTCACTGGTATGTCTTTACTTGGCCCCATCTCTCCTTTCCTTGGCAATCTTTCTTTTCTTAGATTACTTGCTCTTTGGAATAATAGCTTTGAGGGACATATTCCTCTTGAGTTGGGGAGGCTTTTTCGCCTTAGAGAACTTGTATTGTCTATAAATAAGCTGGAAGGCTCCATTCCCTCCACTCTAGCAGGTTGTCGTTCTCTACAACTTCTTGCTCTGTCTTACAACAAATTGAATGGTAGCATTCCCTCCCAACTTGGCCTCCTTACACATTTAGACACTATGTGGCTAGGAGTCAATCAACTAACAGGAATAATCCCTTCTTCCCTAGGAAACCTGTCTTCTTTAACTGACTTGGAGTTGGGAGAAAATAACTTAACTGGTGGTATTCCTATTGAATTGGGTATGCTTACTCAACTCACAATACTTTCTCTTAATAACAACAACTTGATAGGAGTTATTCCCACAGCCCTTTCCAACTGCACTCTTCTCCAAAATTTGACATTAAATTCGAATATATTAGTTGGCCACATTCCCCTACAGTTTGGTAAACTATCAAAGTTGCAAGAGTTGTTATTATATGAGAACCAACTCACTGGAGAAATCCCAATTTCCCTCTCTAATTGCACTCAACTTCAAATACTTCAATTATCTTTAAACCGACTAAGTGGAAAGGTGCCCTTGGAGTTAGGTATTTTACGCCAACTTTTGAGACTTGATTTAGGGAATAATAGTCTTGTGAGTCAAAGTAGGGAATTGTCTATTATAACATCCTTAACTAATTGCTCCACTTTACAAGTTCTAGACTTGTCTGTTAATTATCTCATTGGCATTATTCCATCATCTATTAGTCAACTATCAAGCCAACTCTCTGAGTTGATGTTGTACTCCAATAAAATTGAGGGAAACATACCAAGCAGTATTAGCAACCTCACAATGTTGACACAATTAGACTTATCTAACAATCTTTTGAATGAATCTATTCCATCCATATTCAATAAACTTCCACATCTTGAAAGTTTATATCTAGACATAAATAATTTATATGGAAATATTCCAAAATGTTTGGGTAAGGCAAAAAGTCTTGGGGTGTTATCATTGAGTAGAAACATGCTTTCAGGGCAAATTCCAGATAGTTTCGGTGATCTTCCACAACTAAGAGATCTTATTCTTCATCACAATCAATTGTTAGGGACAATACCTGCCAGCTTAGGGAGATGTATAACTTTGGAAAAGGTGGACTTAGCTCACAACAAACTAGAAGGAAATATACCTCCCGAATGGGCAAGTCTTACAAATCTTCAATTTTATTTCAATATTTCTAATAATTTATTACAAGGTTCTATTTCAATAATGAGTAAAATGGTGATGGTACAAGCTATAGATTTGTCTCTCAACAACTTCTTAGGTGAGATTCCAGCTGTATTATCAAGTTGCATAAACTTGCAATATTTGAATCTTTCTTGCAATTCATTTGGTGGCACAATACCAACATCACTCACAAATCTGAAAAATCTTCAAGACATTGATCTCTCTAGAAATAATTTGTCAGGGGAAATCCCAATGGCCTTCCAGGACATGAAAACACTTCAACATATAAATCTTTCTTCAAACAAGTTAATTGGAGAGGTTCCAAATAAAGGAGTTTTTGCAACACTTGATGAGTCAGCAATTGCAGGAAACCTTGGCCTTTGTGGCAAGTGGATAAATTTGCAGCGATGCTCTAATTCCCAACACAAAACAAGTTTAGTCTCCAAAGGGGTAATAGTACCAGTTGTAATTTGCATTTCAATCTTCATCCTATCCTTTGCAATCTTAATAATTTTCTACAGAAGGAGAGATACTAGTCAAGCTACCCTTGACCTCAATATTGGACCTACAAGAATTTCCTATGAAGAACTTGTAAATGCAACTGGTGGGTTTAATCAAACCAATTTGTTAGGAGTTGGTAGTTTTGGTTGTGTTTATAGAGGGATTCTCAACAATGGTACAAATATTGCTGTTAAAGTTCTCAATTTGCAAGGTGAAAATGCTCTCCAAACTTATCATAGAGAATATAATGTGTTAAAAAGAGTTAGGCACCGCAATCTGATCAAAATAATTTCAGCTTGTTCCCATCTTGATTTTAAAGCTTTGGTTCTTCCATTCATGAAGAATGGAAGTTTGGAGAGATGCCTATACCCTGAGGAAGGAGATGAATGCAAATTAAATTTGTCTAATAGATTAGGAATAGCAAAGGAAATAGCACAAGGAATGGCATATTTACATCATTATTGCTTTGTGCAAGTCATTCATTGTGACTTAAAACCAAATAATGTATTGCTGGGGGATGATATCACTCCATATATAGCGGACTTTGGCATTACCAAACTCCTATTTGTTAATGCAATGGATTCAGTGACTTCTACAAATGCACTCAAAGGATCTACAGGTTACATTGCACCAGGTACAAACTTTAAATTATACAAGATAAATTTTCATTGGATTGTTTTAATATTTAGTATGAATGTTTCATATGGGATGACAATCACTAATTATTGTATTGTTTTGTAGAATATGGAATGGGTGGAAAGATTTCAACAAAAGGAGACATATATAGCTATGGAATTCTACTTTTAGAGTTGTTTACAAGGAGAAGACCCACAGATGACATGTTTGTAGAAGGAATCAATCTACCAAAATGGGTAAGTATGTCTTTTCCTAATAAAATCATAGAAGTGGTAGACAACAACCTACTTCAAGATGTTAAAGAATCAAATTTATCAATGGTCTTGACATGCCTTACTCAAGTTATACAAGTAGGGTTGGCTTGTACAAGGGAGCTTCCACAACAACGCCCAAATATGATGGAGATAGTTGAGAGATTAGAAAAAATAATAGGGGTATTTCTCAATACTCAATCTTTGCAATTGCCTATAGATATATCACCTTTTCTTGAGAGTAGAAATGATCTAATAAATACTAGTTATGTGAGGGATCAAAATTGGTCTACATCTACATCTTAACTCTTCACTCAACTTGATAGAAACAATTAGTTATTATTGCCTTGTTTTTAATATTTTTCTTATGAAAGAGATCAATATTTTATATTTTCTTTATGAGTTGAGAATATTGTGAGGTTATGCAAGGTTAGCACATTTAATGTTTAGACAAACTCTTAAGATTGAGGGATGGTGTGTAATTTTTAGTTATTTATAAGGAAAATATAGTTATTGATTAATGGTATATGTTTAGAGAAATAGAAAGAAAATCCAACAAAAAAGTGAGTTTTTGTTCATGACATTGTTTAATTCTTGTTTATAAAGAATCTATAAATTATATCTATGTAAATTTTATATATTAAACATTTAGCTAAATAAAAAATTCTTAGATCTAATTTTTTAGAGTGGGTTGAATTTTTTTCAAGTAGGACAACTATTTAATATTGAGTTTAAAGTGATAAAATGATAGAAATATATCAAATTTTATATTTAAATATTAAAAAAAACTTGTTTGCAAAGATCTAAAGAATCATTGTAACTATTATGGTATATATTGAAACAAAGCATTGGAAGTTACATTTTGTTAAGAACCACTACAAAAGGTCTTTCAAAGGTACATGTCATATCCTTCGAGGAAGGAAAATGAGATAGAGTTCAAATGTGGATTGGAAGCTTAGTTTTATTGCCACACATGTGGCTAACATGGAGTACGAAAGGGAAGAAATGAAAAAAAAAATCACATTAGAATTGAAATAAAGAGACATCCAAACACAATTGTTGATATTAGCTTATCATTTAATTTGATTTCAAATGAAGATAAGGTACTATTTTAGAAAACTTATCATCACACATCTATAACTATTGATTTGGGTGAATAAGTGGGCACAAATACATAAATGACCAAAAGTTGTACTCTCAAATAAGGAATTAATATTTTTTTAGTTACATGGAAAGAATATATTATTACACTTGATGCATGTCATTGGTGAAAAAATTTGTACTCATTTTGTGACTCATTACATTTAAACGAATCTTTTGATTACTATACAATCATTCCAAGAAAATAAATGATACAAAATGTTACTCATGGCTTAAAGATAGTACTAAATCTCACATGCTTTAAGTTCTATTTAGCTAAGGGTGAATTCCCTACCAAATCTAAGGCATTGATAAAGTCACATGCATTTATCATTCAATTATTCATCACTAGATATATAATTCCTCATTAAAAAAATTAGATTCATATCCACTAACTATAATAGTGGATCCATTCACTCATTGTAAATTCATGACAAATGCATATTACCTATTATATAATTATGTAGAGATATTTAAAAAATATAAAAAATATATTTCTAATCCACTCATTAAATATATATTTATCATGAAGAAAGAAAAATATGCTATAGATCTATGTTCTTTAACATCCAAATTTCAACATATAACAAATCAATTCAAAAATGAAAAAAATCATCAAATATATAAGGATACTTGAAATGCCAAAGAGAATTCATGTCTAACATTCCTCACTAAATTTAATTTTTTTTAAATAAAAATGAAAAAGGGTTTAAAATAAAAAAATTATATAATTTTCTAAAATTAATGCCTTATCTATTTTGTACAATAATATTGATGTAGTTGCAATAATAATGAATTATTCCAATAAAATGGAATTAACACATAAGAAAAAAAAGACGGAAGGCACATAAATGGTAGGAAAATGAAATTTGATTTGAGTGTATGTGTTTTTAATCTCTTACATGTGGTATTCCATCATAAGATGGATGAGGAAGATAGAATAAATTAGTTACAAATGATTATGAAATAAGATGTGATAGCACTAATCCTTTCTTTGATACATCTTTTGTTATCCTATTTTGTTTTTCTAACAAGTTGTATGAAGATCAATCAATTTTAATTGCAAGCTAAAGATTTTGTGTATTAGATTGCTTTTCCATATGAATGAAGATCCAGTGTTACCTATTAGATATCATGTCAAACTCCAAATAGGGTGATCTAGTTAAAAATTATTCAAAATGGTCTATTTTTTTATTAATTTGGATAATATATTTATCAAACAACTTGAAAATGATGAGTAAAAATATTGGTTAATTATTTTTTTATCAAATTAAACTACAATAAAGATATGTTATCTCTTATACAAAATATAATTTTCCTTAGATATAGAAAAATATATTGTAAGTCAAACAAATTCAAATTATGTTTTTATCTTTTTAATGCCTTTTCACTAGAAATTTATTTTTGATGGTGAAGTTGGTCTATACTTTATAAAATATTCACAAATTAATGACTTACCTACAAAATTTGATCTCCAAACTTTTAATTGGCCTACAACTAAGCTTACTCAGCCAAGAATTTGATTAAAAAAAAATTATTAGAGATTTCATCAACATAACTTATGCATGTTAAATTATTTCACAAATAATTTTTAATTGTCTACCAAAACCTTGAAATTGACCTACATTTTAAAATATTTGGTTTGTTAAAGTGAAACTATAACCATACAATTTTATAAATATTGAGTTGACCATACGACCAATACGTATATTATAATGTTCTTTTTGACTTTTCTTAAATGTTATTTTAAACAAGAGTTGCGGTGCAGCTACAGTCCTGCCAAAGAAATATAGAATCACAAGCACCCAGTTACTGCTAATATGTATTAGCTCCTTTTTTAATTGATTCAAACCTGAATTTTCAATAAATTGCAAAAACGTTCTCAAATACAAATTACTGTTTTTATGATTTGATTCACATTCAAATCCACCAGTATCACTAATTATGATAGAAAGCTACATAGACCATGCATATCGAAGTATACAACATTCCCAGTGACAAGGCTTTCATTGCTTTAAATTGTAAAAAGTATCATATTTTCCTTTATTGGTACTTCTACCAAGTTCTATAACTTTGGTAATTAAAATATATGTATGATTCTAGTTTCTGCAGCTCATTTTTTCCATTTTGCAGTGTTTCAAGATTATACTTCAGAGAAATGCCCCCAATTGTTACAAAAGCAATAGAGATCGATGAATCCAAGTTTCATGGAAATCACATAGTTCAAGTACTAGGCATTTACCTATTTAAAAACGGTACCGGTGCCAGAGCCTTGAAATCCAAGTAAATAGAGCTTTTGAATCTTCTTCTGCTCCAAGTAATCTGAGACCGATC